>CM065592.1:21859018-21910388 GCA_033119425.1 Bufotes viridis | reverse complement strand
AAATTCGCAATTCGAATATTCGCGCTCAACACTATTCAAGACTAATATATTACCATCATGTATAAAATATATAATATCTTTCTGTATATAGTTGTGTATGTATGTGTAGTATCAATAATAAATTATCACTATAAATAAATAAAACTACTTTTAAAAAACAAAAATAAAACAAACTTATAGAAAGTAAATCCCATAAAAATATTACCATGAAATATGTGTAAATTAAATTGAAAAATTTACCTGTGGATCTTTATGATACTATATACTAGATCATCAAATATTCAACTTAATAAATCATTTCAATATATACTGATATAAATTTCCACTCTACTTGATGCTGTGTACCCAAAAAATCTATAAATGCAATAACATAGTACACACTTTCCCATAAAATCAATGGTCTTTGTTCTAAACCATTTAAAATATATAAACATTCCCATATATTCGGGGAAACAGGTAAAAATACACAGCAGATGCTTTCTGCTCAAATTTCAATAATACTAATCATGGGAGGTATTGCATATACTGAACTACATGAATCACTGGTTGGTTAAAGCTGAAGCCATTTACCACTTTACCATAGTACGCATGATCTTAAAAACTCCATTTTAAGGCTCTCAACTATATATACCACCACATAATCGATATGCACATACCTAATGCCACAGATAAAAAAGATTGAGACAGAAACTGGTGCACCCCTCCAATATAAATTATGATGTTATAGAACCTTTAAAAAAATAGGATAAAAAGTCTTCTTGGACATATATTGTCCGGCTAAAAAAAAGGTCACCACCTTGGTCAGGTCTAGGGTCCAGCAATGTAATGTTTCCGAAGTATTAGGTCAGCTGACTAACTGAATATACTGAATGTTCGGATTATTCTGTTAATGGATTTTTTTCTTCCCTGATGGCACGGGCATATACCAAGATGACAATGCCAGAATTCTTCGAGCTCAAATTGTGAAAGAGTGGTTCAGGAAGAAAGAGACGTCATTTTCCCACATGGATTGGCCACCACAAAGTCCAGACCTAAACCCCATTGAGAATATTTGTGATGTGCTGGTGAAAACTATGTGCAGTGGTCTAAATCTCCCATTCAAGATCTTGGGGAAAAATTAATGCAACGTTGAACAGAAATAAATGTTGTGACATTGCAGAAGCTTGTGGAAATGATGCCACAGTGAATGCATGCCATCATCAAAGCTAAAGCCGGTCCAAAGAAAAATTTAGAGTATTTGACTGTTTTTTTTGGCTGGGCAGTGTATAATGGATAGGGAATACGCTTATTCTCTCCTTTCCAGGCATGTCTGCATTGAACATAATTAATGCGCCCAACTTTCCCAGAGTCTGATATGATCCACACAGAATCTCCAATCCTCACAAGACCTTCTAGATTTCTGCTGTGCATTGTTTCATAATTTATCAGAACTTTTATTTAGCTAATCTTATTGGGAAAAACAAAGTCTTATCCTTATCCAGGCCAAAACCATTACCATTATGTCTTTCCTCACTAGATCTATTTCTAGGCAATACTTAAACCTCTTCTTCTCATAACTTCTCTATTTATGAGATCCTGTAATATCCTGCTCAATGTGGATGGTTTAAAAATTTCAAAATATTTTAGTTCATTTAAGACATCCATTGACTGCATTCAATTAAGTTTTTCTTCAATAATGACAGGATCACATTTAAAACACATATGGTTTTTAATGTCTTTACTTTTGACCTCTAGACTGGTATCTACCTCAGAAATCTGATCCTTTTTCCTTTGTAGATCCTGCTCTGAGGTAGGTCTATTTGTAGATTTAGATGAAACTGAGATTTATGTTCAGTGACTATTGGTGTTTATGGATTTGTGTGTGTGATTGATTTTGCTCAATCATCAGATGAGGTCAGCATTACATGTAGTTTTCTACTGATTCCTCATACAAATATATTTCCAGTTTTTGAAGTGTATTTGATGTTTGAGTCTTAGTAGACCTGGAGTCTATCTATTTTCAAATCTACTCATCTTCTCTCTTTTGTCATATCTATGATCGAGACGTGTTTTTGCCTTGTTTGTTTCCTCTATTATGTCAAAAAAAATTAGCAGCCCTGGAAATAATGATATGGTTCCTCTGAAGCCAACTACTACATGAAGACTCTAAAAATGTGAACTTTCTGACACACGTGCCAGGTTATATGTTAGGAAGGTTTGGCATTCTCAATAGCGCACTTAGCCAATGTCCGCTCAAACATTGACCCATAAATCAAATGTGGATTCACTTTCTGCCAATTCCTTTAGAATTTTCATATGTGGAGCATGCTGTCACTTCTAGTGTCCAAGTCAACTCTTTTAATCTTTGTTTTATCAATTGTGACAAATCCAGTTCATTTGAGTCATTATCATCAAACTCTTTTATTGCTAGACTCCTAGATAAATTCACAGGAAGCCACAATCTAAATAATCGATTCCTTTGTTCATTTGATAATTCAAATCTGTCAGCGTTGCTCTCAAAAATCTTAGAATTCCTGCACACATAGATGTTTGCTTTATATTTGGGGATTTCTCTTCATATATTTTTATTAATTGCTTCTGCAATTTTAATTGTAAGCTGGCCTCTTTAATTTGCAATGTCTGCTGGTGTATAGACTTGTCACTGTCTACTGACACAAGGTCATCTTCAGCAGAGATCATACATGTGTGTTCTGTCTAATCCTGCTCAGTTCTGAAATCCTCATTATTCTTACTTTCCTGCTACTTTATTACCATTTCCACCCCAGTTGATGCATCTTCACAGATCAGAGCATCTGTGGTTGGGATTTCACTGTTACAATTATACATGGATCTATCTGACACTAGTCTGTGAAAGACCTCCACCATATTGACAATATTCTTTATTATTTATATTCTTTATAATTATTTTCTCTTTCTCTTTACTGACTAAAATACGTTTACATTCTATCTTCTTATTCTCCTGTTCACATTTTGCATAAAAATCAAACCATATCGTCTGTAAATCTAAAGTGTTAACTAGGCAGAAACTTAAATTGTAATCTACTCTTAGCAGCAATAGAATTCATTATTTCCATACTCTCAGTAGATTCAAGTAGATTTTCAGTAGATTCAAGGCTGGCCTTCTGTCATCAGCACATCTCGGTATGTCTGGCACTTGTCCACCTTCAGAAGATTCTTCTTAATTCTCCAACTTTTAAAGCTTGAAAAATTTTTTTAATTTCACACATTATTGCCCCGACTCTTTTACATATGATTTTATCGCACTAGCTCACTAAATGTAGAATATCGTCCAAATGTAATATATTCTTATTTGGAATATGGAACACCAGGAGAACTCATTAACCAGGATTTAAAAAGAGTTATATAAAAAATAAAAAATTCGATTTATTGTCAATCTTCATAAAAGTTGATTACTTACAAAAATAGTTTAGGAAAACTTAGTTTAATTGTCCATGTGTGAATATGAATGTCCTTAAAATATCATTGTTGAAGGGTATGTGCTTCCTTCTCAGCCTCCATCTGTGTCTTCAACCATGTTTAGCAGCAAAGAGCCCCAATAGGGTGAGTGTAAGAAGACGACACCCTTTTCTGTCTCTGTCAATCATTTATACCATAGAAAACAGGCGTGTTTTACTAAATTATGCACTTTACATTGTCATATATGGTGGACTTCAAATATAGGCCTTGATGTTCTCATACAGACCTTCCATTGCCAAGTGTACATTAATATAGATGGTGTCAGTGTGTAGTGTAATACATATTTTATATTACATAAAATTTAATTTTCATCACATATTATTTAACATTTTGGTAAAGTCCCTGCTTCATGTGTGAGACAATTCATAATGCCATTTGGCAACATATTCTTTAACCCTCCAATAGGTGTTCTTTTTTATTTGGCAGTATTATATAAAAAAAAATATAATGTACAGGTGAAACTCGAAAAATTAGAATATCGTGCAAAATTAATTTATTTTAGTAATCCAACTTAAAAGGCGAAACTAATATATAAGATAGACTCTTTACATGCAAAGCGAGATATTTCAAGTCTTTATTTGTTATAAATTGGATGATACCCCAAAGTTTCAGGGGGTATGGATTAATTAGCTGACTAGACTGTGACACTTTGAGCCTACAATATTGAACCTTTTTACAATATTCTCATTTTAAGTTACATTAATGCAATTACTTTTAAGTTGCATTACTGAAATAAATGGACTTTTGCATAATATTCTAATTTTTCGATTTTCACTTGTACTTCTTTGAAATCAGCACAAATGGGTTAAAGAAGCTGCTCAAACACCATAAATACTTGTCAACCGAACACTTGTTCAGCCAAACGCCTCCTGACTCCAGCATGCTCGTGGATGCTCTGCTGAGCATACGTGTGTTTTAACAGTTGGAGAGGAGTGTAATAGGAGAGGAAGATAGTATCAAGCATGACCACATTCAAAATAATTAATATTACGTCTGGTTGGGAGGCCATACATACACAAAGGATAGTATTAGATATAAGATTCGAATGACAGAATGACAACCCTACTGTTCCCTTAGTAATGGCTCACGCAAATGTGAAATACAGCCGGTGTTCGGGCCACATTTTACGGACGGCATACAGCCCTATTGAATACCATCCCTGTGAAAAAAACTCACCGCCTGTCCTATTGTGATCTGTATGTTATGGATCAGAATAGGTTAAGGAAACCTTGGACAGTACATGGACGCATACGGGTGGCAGCTATGTTTTTTATTTTTTCTCCTACATGGTACGCGCAAAATGAATAAACAACAATGTCATAATTTACTATAATGCCAGACATAACCATAAGTCACTCACCATTCCACATATAAATCGTAGGTCCTAGAAAAATACAGGTTTCTGTACCTGCGGTGACACGTTGTTATCACGTAAAAGTGGTGAGCTTCAGATAGTGAGTTGAGATGACCTGTATCTGTAAGCTTGTGTGTATCAGTACCTGGAGGTATTATAAGTAAACACAATGTAGATAAACTGCCCCCACCAATATCACTGATTCAGTCCCTTCCATGGTAATCACCTCAAAAGGTCAACCCTGGGAAGCTGTTCCCTACCAGCATGACATTGATCTGCGTCACCATATATAAGAAATTGGTAAATTTTTCACTTCACATATGAAAAACTAAGTATATATCAGCTGTATATATGTGATGTGACCCAATAAATATCACTATGAATGCTGATAGCACTATGCTACTGTCTGCCCCTGTGCCCCCAATGCCCAATAAATAGCAATATGATGATATTTCAACTTGGGGCACAGCAGGGCAGGCTGCAGCAGACTACTATGACAGAAGGCTGAAGTGGACAAGCTGAGCCTCAGGCCTCTTTCACACAAGCATGACGGATTGGCTACAGATGCATTCAGTGTGCGTTCAGTGAAACTTGCATAATTTTCAAGGCAAGTTCAGTCAGTATTTTCAGCGTGGATGAAATGTGTTTTCATATGCTTTTCATGGGAGTGATAAAAAACTGAAGGTTTACAAAACAACATCTCTTAGCAACCAACTGTGAAAAACGCATCGCATCCACAGTTGCTTTCAGATGCAATGCATTTTCACTGAAGCTCCATTCACTTCTTTGGGGCCAGGGCTGCGTGAAATCCCTGAATATAGAACATGCTGCAATTTTCACGCAATGCAGAAGTGATGCGTGAAAAACAACGCTCATGTACACAGCCCCATTGAATTGAATGGGTCAGGATTCAGTGCGTTCATGTCACACATTGTACCTGCGATAAAAACTTGTGTGAAGTGAGCCTTATAGTTCTTTGCCCACCTTACACTCCTTCCCTGTACTGTCATCTGGTAATCAGTAATAACAGATAGTGTTGAGCGCGAATATTTGAAGTGAAAATTTTTATCGCGAATATTGGCACTCAGAGAATTTGCAAATATATAGAATATAGTGCTATGTATTCGTAATGAAGAATATTCATTTTTGTTTTTACCCAGTACACATCCCAATGATGTGTACTGTGTAAAATAAATGTGATCATCCCTCCCTGCTTCTAGCTTATGATCTAAATGAGAATTTACAGTGAGTACATTGAAGTGCTGATATTCGCATCGCAATAAAAATCGCGTTGCGGATATTCACGCTCCATTCACTGACAGTGAGTGGAGCGTGAATAATCGTAACGCGATTTTTTATTGCGATGCAAATATCAGCACTTCACTGATCCCTCCCTTCTTTTACCTTGTGGGCCCTTTATTGCAGTGAGTGAACGAATAGTGAATTTGTGAATTTTTGACAAATATTCACCTAAATATTCACGAAATATGGCAAAATCGAATATGTGCAGTAGATGAGGAGGCTGTAAACATTATTATTATTATTATTATTATTATTATTATTATTATTTATTAAAGCACCATTCATTCCATAGCGCTGTACATATGAGGAGCGGCGCACATACATAATACAGACAATTACAATAAGCATGAATAAGGTGAGTTACAGACTGGTACAAAAGGAGAGAGGGCCCTGACACAGTAGGTGAGGGGGAGGGTAAAGTTGGTCATGGCGGCATAGAGGCAGCAGGGTCACTTGTTGTAGGCTTGTCTGAAGAGATGAGTTTTCAGGTTTCTTTTGAAGGATTCCACTGTAGGTGAGAGTCTGATATGTTCGGGTAGTGAGTTCCAGACTGTGGGGGATGCATGGGAGAAATCTTGGAGGCTATTGTGGGAAGAGCCGATAAGAGGAGAGAAGGAGGTCTTGTGAGGATCGGCGATTGCGTGTGTGGATGCATGGGGAAACATAGCAGTGTATGTGGAAGATATGGAGATGGCCAAAACATTTTTTTTTATTTGTCTGTTAATTCTGTGTGAGACCTATAGCTATTTTCTTTCGATGCTACCGGTATACTTCTCTACTCAGCCACTATAAGACAATAATCAAGGTTTTTTTGTTTTTGTTTTTTAAATTTTTTTTTTGTTTTTTTTGGTTTGTGGAGGCCCCAAAGCTTTGGGAAATGGAAAAGAGAATGAACAAACTGGAGTATTACAATGCCTGGGTGCAGCCGGTATACCTCTCTACTCTGTCCAAGGTATGGACAAGTCTTGTGGGTCCATGTCTGTTTCATTTTAATGAAAGTGAGCTTGTCCACATTGGCTGTGGACAGGCGGCTGCACTTGTCCATGATCACACCCCCTGCTGTGCTAAACACACATTCAGACAATACACTTGCTGCAGGGCAGGCCAGCACCTCCAAGGCATAAAGGGCAAGCTTAGGCCATGTGCCCAATTTGGAAACCCAGAAGTTAAATGGGGTAGACCCTCAGTCAGTACGTGTAGGCGTGTGCACACGTACTCTACCATCATGTCGCTGAAACTCTGTGTCCTGCTAACTAAAACTGTCATGGATGTAACGAGACATACAGACGTCCTCGCTGCTGTGATTGGCAGGAGATCTTTGAGACCGGCAACACGTGATTTGGTTTGACATGTTTACCTTGTGGATCAATAGGCGTCTGTGTTGTTTCTGGTACTGGTCACACCCTTAACTTCCAGGTGTTGCTATTGTGGTCATTTAACTTTTCTTATTTATAGTTGTCTCTCCCATAATGCTGTGCGGTTTATAGCTTCAGTTGAACCTGTGAATAGCTGGTGTTTGGATCTCTGCTTAGTTCCTGGTGCTGCAATAGCTTCTTGGAAGTTAAGTGTTACCTTTGCCTTTTGTACTTTATTTTGAATTTTCTGTGTGTTGCATTTCCTTGTCATTTTGCCTCAGGGAGACACCCGTTCATCCTTCCTTTTGGAGGAACAGGTTGTCTCATTTCTGTCATTAATACCAGGGTCCTTTAGGGTTAGGTAGGACTTTAGGTATTCCTGTGTATGAACTCACCTACCTATGGGGTCTGTTCATACTGGTAGTCAGTCAGGGCTTAATAAGATTTTTCACTAGGAGGTGTCCATCTTCCTTCCCTAGATTTCGGGCCTTATTTCTTTTTCCCTTTCCCTCTGAGTCTCTGGCGGTGCGCCAGCTGCATTGGCAACTTCCACCTCTTTCTCCGCCTCAGCCTAGTGCTTTCACTAAGCCACCATCAGTAGTGCATCTACCAGCATTCGCTTGTACTCACACATCTTCTGATCATGCTCCAGTGAAGGAAGTAAAGATGGCACATTGTCCTTGTAGCAGGGATCCAGCAGGGTGGCCACCAAGTAATCAGCACTAGTAACAATCAGGGCAAGTCGGAGGTCGTTGTCTTGTACTGCAAATCAAATAAAATCAGTAAATTCCACTGAGACATTGGGGGTGGAAAAAACACGTAGTTTTTGGCACAAAGTAAATTTGTGGCACGCTCTGTACTATTGCTTGTGAAAGAATTTCATTTGCATCCGTCAGTTTCACTGGGGTTGAAGAAAGCATATTTTTTGTTGAAATAAATTCCGTCCTCTGCCTGCACAGGCGATCTGATAGTGAAAAATAATCTGTAAATTCATCTGTTTCACTGGGGTCGACAAAAAACCCTTTTTTTTTTTTCTACAAAGTATCTTATTGCCTTGTACTGCAAATCAAATAAAATCATTAAATTCCACTGGGAAATTGTTGGTGGAAAAAACACAACATTTTTGGCACTATGCTCTCTACTACTGCTAGTGTAAGAAATTCATTTACATTCCTTTGTTTCATTTGTGGGTAAAAAAATCGTATATTTTGTTGAAATAAATTCCGTATTCTGCTTGCACCGCCAATTTGATAGTGAAAAACAATCAGTAAATCCATTTGTGTCACTGGGGGTTAAAAAATGCTCTTTTATTAACATAAACTGCCTTTACTGCCTGCACCGCCAATCTGCTAGTGAAAATTAATCAGTAAATCCATCTGTGTCACTGGGGGTGAAAAAATCCTCTTTTTTCCTATAAAGTATCTTATTGCCTTGTACTGCAACTCAAACAAAATATGTATATTCCACTGGGATATTGTAGTTGAAAAGAAATATTTTTTTGCCATAAAGTAACCCTGAGGCCTGCGCTGTGTATCTGACATAAAAAACAAAACAAAACAGTAAATCCATTTATTAGATTGTGGGTGGACATTGCATCGGTTGTTAGGCCAGTCATTCACAAGTGGCTACGAGGTGGTGTTCCTGCTGCACTACATACCTGCCTAGGCAATATATATTCTGTAAATTAGGTGCCGTACTGATTGTTGGGGGATCTGTGCCTCTCATTTCTTTCAAAGGGGTGTGGCCTTAACCAATCGTTTATATTTATCACACTACCAGGGCCTATTGGGCAGGGAAGAAAGTGTAATAAATTCATCTGTCACTTAGATGTGTGACCTAAACCAATCTTTTCTGTTTATGACACGGGCACGGCATACCTGACAGGGAACAAGTGTTATTAAATTTGTATGTTACTTCGTTGGTTGACCGAAAAAAATGAGGAGAGCGTAAAATAAGGGACGTACCCCTTATTTGTTTACAAGTACCCCTGCACTGCATTCCTGATGGTTGGGGATCTGTATCCCTTCTTTCTTTCAAAGTACCCCTGCACTGCAGAACATACAGGGAACTTAATTCATTACAATTGGCGGTTACATTATTGCCTAATAGAGTCTTTTTTGGCTGTGAAGCCAAAGGCAGTCGGCAACAAAAAAATGTTTGGTTTTCTGTTTGGTTTGTGTTTAGGGTAGACCACAAAACATAGGGAAAGAGTAAGTGCGCTGTGGTATAACAATGGTTGGGTGAGGCCGGTATACATGTCTATTCTGCATAAGGTACGAACAAGTCCTGTGGGATCCATGCCTGGTTGTTTTTTAATGAACGTGAGATTGTCCACGTTGGCTGTGGACAGGCGGCTGCGCTTGTCTGTGATAATGCCACCAGCCATGCTAAACACACGTTTAGATAATACAGTGGCTGCAGGGCAGGCCAGCACCTCCAAAGTGTAAAGGGCAAGCTCAGGCTATTTGCCAAATTTGGAGACCCAATAGTTGAATGCGGCAGACCCAGTGGCATAGCTAGAAATGGGACCAACAGCACATTTTTGAATGGGTCCACACTCCCCCAGTCATTTTTTTGCAACTTTCATGCCACCCCCATTCCTGTGGCTACTAAAGATCGCTCTCTCAGACCAGGCAGCTGTTCCATCCGTTTTCTACACTGTCTATACTGCCATTGTATATATTTACATTGTATAATACTTTTGAGGGAGCCCTGCCAAAGTCTTGTAGTCCTCCTCCTGGATTGGCCCCTTCTGGGTCAGGGCCGCAAAGCAGCCGCTTTCCCTGCTTCCCCTGTAGCTACGCCCCTGTGCAGACTATTCCACCATTTTGAGGAAATGCTGCCTCTTGCATAGATGTTCCATATTTGATGGTGGTGCTTGTTGTTGTGGTGTGGTGAATAAGCTTTTCAACATTTTGGCTATGCAAACCCTGCCTTCTGAGGTGCGGGCAGTGACCCAGCTGCATTGGTGACTTCTTCCTCCTCCTCCTCTGCTTTCGCCTTGTGCTTCCCCTGAGCCCCCGGTGTCAGGTGTGAATGCCAATAGCAGCGTGTCTACCAGTGTTGGCTTCTACTGATCATGCTTCAGTGATGGAATTAAGGATGGCACGTTGTCCCTGTAACGGGGATCCAGCAGGGTGGCCACCCAGTAATCAGTACAAGTTTGAATGTGGGTGTAACTCGCTAATCATTGTGCAGTCACTGCAGCATGTAATCGGTCATGTTTGCTTGGCTGTCCAGAGGCAACAACAAGCTGTCCACTGTTGGAGGTGTATCATCTGTGTCCTCTCTATCCCCCCAGCCACGCTTAAGTGATGGCCATGAGCTGCTTTGGGTGCCACCCTGCTGTGAACACGGTTTAATCTCCTCCTCCTCATCCTCCAGAACTGTGCCCTGGCTGGACAATTGTGTACCCACCTGGTCTATGTTGGTGCAGGAACCCACCCTCCGAGCCAGCTGTATATGACTGGCTTAGTGGCCTTATATAAGTTAAGGGTAAGGCATGTATATAGTTTTGTTTGTTTATTTCATTTATCTGACTTATAGTTATTTAAATATGTTTATAAGTAAATTTGTAAATAGTTTGTGAATGGGCATTAATGAGTGGTTTGAGTGAAAGGAGGGGGGTGTAGGGTGGGAGTCTGGGCAGGTTAATTTTCTCTTTTTGAAATGTTCCTTATATAGTTTTTGTTACGATTTATAATAAAAAGTCCTAATAACCGTGGAAATGTTGCCCAACAATCTAACTGACAAATTTTATAAAATTGTCACATCTGCAGCTCAGGCCGCAGGGGTCCTTGAACAGCAATAAAAGTGAATTTGTCCCACCAGAATCTAAGAGCTGGATTAACTGAATTGATTTTCACTGTCAGGTGTTCAGGAATTTCTGCACCAACAAATTCCGCACATGCGCCAGGCAAGGGATGTGCTTCAAAGTGCCTAGTCCCAGAGTTGCAATGAGATTTCGCCTGTTATCGCACACCACCAGGCTGGGCTTGAGGCTCAGTGACACCAGCCACTCATCAGTCTGCTGTTCTATGCCCGTCCACAGCTCCTGCGCGGTGTGGGGTTTGTCCCCTAAACGGATGAGTTTCAGAACAGCTGCTGTTGTTTCCCCCTGGCTGTGCTGATGGTGGTGAAGGTGTTACGCTGAGAGGATGAGGAGGTGGTAGAGGAGGAGGAAGCAGATTAGGAGGAGGAGGAGGCAACAGGAGTCAAAGTGAAATGCCATGCAATCCTCTGTGGCAGAAGGACATGCAACAAACTGCTATCTGCCTCAGGCCCAGTCGCCACTGCATTTACCCAGTGTGCTTTTAGTGAGATATAAATTCCCGGCCCATGCGTACCAGTGGTTATGTGGACCTTGCCACAGATGGAGTTGCAGACCTGATTTTGTCTGCCACTTGGTTGTGCAGGGCAGGGATGGCTCACCTGGAAAAGTAGTGGGCAACCTGTACTGAGGGACAGCCACCGCCATAAGGTTTTTAAAACTCTCCATCCATCTCCACTAGCATGTACATAGTTTTGTTTGTTCATTTAGTTTATCTGAGTTATAGGTATTTAAATATATTTCTAAGTAAATTTGTGAATAGTTTGTGAATGGGCATTAATGAGTGGTTTGATTGAAATGGGAGTGGGAGGCTGGTAGGGATAATTTTCTCTTTTTTAATTGTTCCTTGTATATATTTTTTACTATTTCTAATAAAAAGTCCTGAAAGACCGACAACCGCCAATTGGTTGTGCAGCGAAGGGACGGCTCACCTGTAAAAGTAGTGGCGGCTGGGAACCACGTACTACCACCGCCATAAGGTTTTTAAAAGTCTACAACCATCTCCACCAGACAGAATGACAGCATTTCAAAGGACCAGGAATTTTGAAATCCTGACATTCAGGGCCAGGGATCGCGGGTGGGTAGGGGAGTACTTCCTCTTTCTATTTCTCTTTCTCTACAGTGTTTGGGAGATGGACAGCTGAACACTTCCATGGGATACGGTGTAAATGCTTGGCGACAGTGACAGATGTGGTGGCGTTGCTGCCACTTCCTCTGTTTGCTGGTTGGCTGGCGCCACTGTCACTCAGTTGGGCTCAGGTTTAGAACGTTTTATTTTTTTGTATGTATTTTATGTTTTTTGCAAATTATTCCCCTATCCAAATTTGTTTGCAGGGCACTTGTCTTACTCTTAACCCCATTTTGATTCCTTTTCCAGCCCTCTAGCCCCTTCCAGGACTTTTTTTACAGCCATTGACTTTAATGGGGTTCGGGGTCAAGTTCGGGTCCCGAACTCGAACTTTATGGCGAACTTCAGGCAAACTCGGCGAACCTGAACATCCAGGTGTCCGCTCAACTCTAGTGAGCAGCAGCAGCTTTGACTAATCGGGGTAATTTTTCCTGAATCTCTGCACCATTGCCAGGCAAGGGATATACATCGATCGGCTAGGCCCAGAGCTGCAACGAGATTTCTCCTGTTGTCGCACACCACCAGGCTGGGATTGGGGCTCAGCGGCACCAAACACTCATCGGTCTGTTTTTCCATGCCTGTCCGCAGCTCCTGCACAGTGTTTGTTTTTTTCCCCAAACATATGAGTTTGAGAACAGCCTGTTTTCATTTCCCCCTGGCTGTACTGAAGTTGGTGGCGCAGTTGACATAATTAGAACTCGGTAGAGGAGAAACAGAAGAAGGAAGTGGAGTAGGAGGATAAGGCAATTGGAGGCATCAAGAAAAGTCCAGCAATCCTCGGTGGTGGTAGGAAATTCACCAAACTGCTTTCTGCCTCATGCCCTGCAGCCACTACTTGGACAATGTGGAGAAACTCAGTGGCACTGGTAGTGGCGGTAGTGTTACTGCCACGTGATGACTTTGCGTGGTGCCAGATGGCACTGTTGCTACAGAAGGGGGGGTAAGCTGAGGCCGCAGCAGAAGAGTGAGCAGGAGGAGCCTCAGATCTTTTGTGCCAGCTTGTGCTTTGCAGATTAGATGCCTGGTCATGCAGGTGGTGCTCAGGATTAGAACATTTATGCCTCGCTTTAGACTCTGACTGCACAGAGTGCAATCCACCCGTGTCTTGTTGTCAACACATTGCCTGAAGAACTGCCATGCCAAGGAACTCCTTTGAGATGGCTTTGATGTGCTGTGTCCTTCAGCATGTTGGATAGTAGCAGAAGTACTGGCCAGGGGCCGGACGCTCTGCTTTTTTACCCTGATCCCTGTTTTGTTGTGCGGTTGGCACTGCATGACCCCCACCTCTTACTCTGAACTGCACACATTACTCGGATGACCTGGATGCCATGTGTGGTCTAGGCAGGGGTGCACCTAGCCTTTCTGCTGCCTGAAGCGAAAACTGAAATGGCACCCCTTCCATTGCCAATTTCTTAACCTAACCCTTTTGCCACAATTGCTCATGGCCCTTCCGCTGCTCCCCTCTTGCCCCTATCTGGTGCTGTCTGAGGCAATCGCCTCATTTGGCCTCATTGGTGCTGCACCCCTGGGTCTAGGACCTCATCATCCTCCACTTTCTGCATCAGTTGACACCTGTGTTTCGTCATTATCAGAGACGCGCTGTGCCCGTCCTCCCGGCGTCCTTATCCTCAAACATGTGGTTGGGGCTGGGCTAGGTGGATCGCCCACAGAAACCCACCAGCAGAGTCATCAAAAAGCATAAGTAACTGCTGCATGACTTGGGGCTCAGACTGCTTGAATGATGTGCAAGGGGTTGAGGTGGAAGACAGATGCCCATGGGCTGCAGGTGCCAACTCTGAGCTTTCAGCAGTGGACCGGGTGGGAGACAATGTGACAGAACTGGAGGCACAGTCAGCCATCCAATCTACTAATACCTCTACTTGTTTTGTCCTTGTGATTCATAATAAAGCGATATTCGGGCCTACAAAATGACACAGAATAACCTTTTGCCTGTGTGCACCAGAAGAAGTTGTTTCATTTGGTCGCATTGCTGGCACAGATCGACAATGTCCCCTCCCTGTAGCAGGGGTTCCACCAACACCAGCATCACTGCGACCAAGGCCACATCCCCTATTTGATGTTCTCTACACTTTTTTACAGTCACCCACCAAATTAGTTGACAGACAAACAATTGTATTTCTGTGTCACGGGCACAAATTAAGTATTTTGCACCCCAAAAATAGCTATGGGTCACCAACAAAATTGACAGGCTGTTTAATTATTGTATTTCCATGTCACGGATGCAGATGAGGTGTATCCGTTTGCCCCAAAATAAGAGGCTTTATGTCCCCAACACAATTAACAGACTGATTAACTTTACTATTGCAGTAAGATGGTTTTCTGGACCCCAAAAATGGTCTTAGGTCACCCATAGAATTAACAGCCCAATTAAGTATTGCATTTCTGTGTCACTAATGCAAAGGTATTGGATTACACTCAAAAATTCCTACAGGTGACCCACAGAGTTACCAAAAATAATAAAACATTAACACTGTCCCCTAGTGCAGCAGTGTCCTGTTTCTACTCTAGTCAGAGCAGAATGGTGACGCAACACGTGATATGGCACTTATGCATGCAGGGTCACATGATGTGCCGGGTAATCACAGCCATGCCAATACTAGTCTTAACTGTGAGGGTCTCCAAGTGCCCACAGCTTAAACGCTTGTTGATTGGAGGCTCTGCAGCCTTTCAATAAGCTTTATTTAAAATCCGAGCAATGAACACAAACGCGGACTTTGGGACCAATGTCCGTATTCAGGTTCGGGTGCCCGGACACCTTAATGTTCAGTACGAACCCGAACAGTACAGTTCAGGTTCACTCATCCCAATTAGCTAATCATGCATTAAAACCATCTAGAACTGACTTTAGGAAGACAAGATCTGCAATGACTTCTTAAATTACAGATCAGAACCCGTGTTCAAGCAGAAGCCCATCAAATTGATACAAATTTTCTGTATTTTTTCCAGGGGTTCCAGATGCGAGCAGACATATGTGCTGATCCCTGGTCCCAATGTGCCAGTTGTTCTACTCTGTGGTGATAGAGCCTTATGTTATATGACAATGTAGGTATACCTGAAAGATGAAACTGAGGTGTGAGGGCTAATTTCTAGGTATATAGAAGAGACTTAGTGGAGCACATATCTTCACAATATTTTAAAAGTAGGGGGCATGTCCACCATATTCGGAACAAGAAGCCCATCTATTTACCACAGTGGATGAGTACATCTTCTGTAGGTGGACTGGGGTGTGGTACCACCTTAACAGTGAGTGAGTAGATGTTACTAGAATAAATAAAATTGTCCTACTGCGTCCTGGTTATTTAGATTGTTGTTCCAGTAGTGGGTCTGGTCTTTCATCTAGTAAGAATTCAAGTAGAAGGAGAGGGACATCCAGTATGGGTACCTTAAAATGTAAATGTCCCTGTTAAGAGTCCTAAGGAGCAGCTACTCTGGCCCTAAAAGAGTCTACATATTCACCTTTTGCCCTGATAAGGATGACCCCATACAGAACCTATCCCTTAAACAAATTGCCCTAAAAATGCCCTTATGCAGTACCTTACATGCATGTTTTGCCAGCTGTTTTGCTCATCAGGGTAAATAACAGTGTAAGGACTGAAAGTAATTTAAGAAGAGCTGGGACGTCAGATATGGGTCCCTTGTTTAGGAGCTAAACCTTTAGATTCCAAATTGATGCTGGGGTATCTAAAAAAGAGCCAAGCAGATAGTGCTTGATTTCCTAAATATGGGCTTACCAAGGCTAGCGAGGTATAAATAGCAGTACTATCTTACCTGTGTTTATGCCTTAAGAAGCCTGCCTTCCAAGAACTCGCATTCGCGCAATGACTACATCATCGCTAGACTACAGGCACATGTTGCAGTAAGTTTGTTAAGCCCTAACAGTGATGACTGGAATACCACTGGAGAATCCCACAAAAACATCGCTTATCTGCAGCAGAGTGGATAAGTAAGGCAGAAGCAGGGTCTTAGCCAACGCATTGTGCCAAACACTAGCTGTGTTGCCAGTCATAGGGTTGGTGGTGAATTATGAGATATTCATCAACTGTGTTTTGAGCAGTAGCAGAAAGTGCAAATGCAATCTGGAAACAGATTGTTCAGCAGATATGTTCTGCCTAGCTGGGGAATCTCTTAGCCACTCCAGTGCTCTCAAGCCTTGCATCTCTCTATAATAGGAGAAAATATCAGAGACACTTATACCCCCCTTGACCAGTTAATCGGGAGAGGGATGATCTAGGACTTATACGACAGAAATCAAGAAAAATCTTCTCAAATTACAGGAAATAAGAATGGGGAAGAGAAATAGGAAGAACTTGCAAATAATATAGTATTTTCAGAAGAATCACTGTGTTAAGTAGGGACCTGTGTCCGAACCAGGAGGTGAATGGGATGTCCCACGAATATAACGTGGAGGTGATTTTCTTTGGAAGGCCTTAAAAAAGTTAAAAAAGTGAAAAGAGGGAAGAGGGGTGGTCAGTGAGCTGTATACCTAAGAAAGTAATATGTCTGGTAGTCCAGACAAAGGGGTTGCAACTCTCTAAAATATCTTGGGTATTAGGGTCTTAAGTCACATTTAGTACTTTGGATTTAATGAGATTTATTTTGAACTTCGATAAATCGCTAAAGTCATCCAATATGGTGTTGTCACATTCCGAGGTCCAGGACAGACCTCTGGGATGTCTTGCAAACAGGACAGAGACAGATAACAGACCAGGGACCAACTGAGTACTTTATTACACAGGTAATAAATGAACATGACAGTAAGATATGCAGGCTAGGAAATAGTGGTAGAACTACCACAGAACCAAGTGCACAGGCAGACCAGAGCAAAACCCAGAGAGCAGAGAGCCAGTGAGCTCGGTTCTTCACAGAGCCCTGGTGGTGGGGATGAGCTGGGCCAAGGGCTTACTGGTAGCGCCTCCAGGAAGGTCCTGGTACACTTGTCCGCTACCTGCAGGAAACCACATAGGTGCAAGCACCAGTGGAAACAGACAACAACAGAACTACTGGAATCCAAGAAAACACAGGACATGGAACTGACAAGACAAACAGAACCAGCACACAAGCAGATGTTTGGACCCCATACGGAAGGGAAGCATGGCGGTCCCAGGCAGAGCTGCACACAGACAGGAGATCCCCCCTCCGGAAAACCCAGGAGCCCTCTTACAAAGGCAGGACATACACAGGACTGGAACAGAAGCAGTAAGGCACTGCAGGCAAGAAAGAGAACAGACTGTATCAGAAGCAGAAGGCACTGCCAAGCTGTACATGAAACAGACATGAAAAACCAACATCACGGAACAGGCACAGAAGTTCAGACAAGGTAATAATATCAACACGAATACTTTACCAGGCGACACCACACAGAAGGGCAGATAGCAAAATCCCCTGGGTCAGCAGCAAGGGGCTATACCCAGAAAGGCACAAGACAGACTGACCCGAAGCCCCACAGCTCACAGGTAGAAATAGCTGCATAACGAGGGCACCTGATAAGCCACATCCAGGAACAGACCAGGCCTAAAATTATAAAGTTCAGTTAAATATTGAGCAAATCTGGCCACTATCTGCTTATGGAATAAGGATTGAGCTGATGTTGATTGGATACTATGAATATAGGAGTGGACTTTCCATTCTTTCAGCTGAGACAGCATAAACTGGATGTCTTTGTCCCTAAACTTGGTAGTACCTAAACTTGGCTGACAAATACAGTTTGTTTGACCTGCTATTTGGGACATTTTTTAGTTCCGATCGTAATAGATCTACGTTCTTTAAAATGTAGGGTGTAAGCAGAGCCTTATGTAATGCCTCTAGTGTGTGGATCTTATTATACAGATCTAGAATCATGGCTTCTCTTTGTTTTTTTGAGAAAGGAGCTTAAAGGGGTGGTCTCACTTCAGTAATACGAATTTACTATGTTGAGAAAGTTAATACAAGGCACCCTGGCCACATACTGTTATTATCAATATTGCTGCTTTGCTGGCTGGATCCATTTTTCATCAATCAGTACTAGCTGTTTGCATGGTTACAGACCACCATGCACCATTAGTGGTGGTGCATTCTGCACACTCATAGGAAAAAGCGTCAGCCTCTCTGGGACCATGAAAGCGCACATAGGCTGATGCTTTTTCCTATATTGTGCAAGTGCGACCACCACTAATGGATTGCATGGTGGTCTGTAACCATGGAAACAAGCAGTGTATAATGTGGTGAAAAAATGAATCCAGCCACCAAAGGAAGCAATATGGATAAAAACAACATATTAGTAAGTGCCTTGTATTAATGTTCTCTACCTGAAAAATGCCATTTACTTAAGTGAGACAACCCCTTTAAGAATATAAAATGTCCGGAACAACTGACTTATGGGCTTCCCAGATAACATTAAACAACATAACTGGGTCTGTGCTTAAATAAAAATATCCCTCTAACTTCCCCCAGGATCTGGTTAACATTATGTTGGTTGTTTAGTAATAACTCATTGAGACTCCAGATCATATCAGGTTTAGGTACAGATTTCACCTGGAATTGTAGGAAAACTGGAACCTGATCTAATAGGAGTAAAGACTAGTGTTATTCGAGCACCAAAGTGCTCCCATGCTCGAGGAGACGGGCACCCGAGCACCTGAACACAATGGAAGTCAATGTGAGAACCCCCGCATTAAACCAGGCAACCACTGCTCTGAAGAGGGGAGGGTGCCTGGTTCACAGGAAAAGGTCAGAAATTGATGGAAACACCACTGAAATAGTTTGGGAACAGCAGGGGGAGGATGTCTGGCTGCATCTTGGACTCCCAGGTGGGAACTATGTTGTCCGAGAAGTACGCCACTTTTACAGACTGACAATAATACGCACAAAACCGAAGATAAAATCGATTTTAGAGGAAAAATTGTCAGGAAACATTCTTTCCTGTGTATTTAATTGTATATAAAGTGCAAGTGCTGCCAAAAATTACAAGGAAGAGGCACTCCGATACGACCTGTATATCACATAAAGGTACAATTGTTCAGGTAGTGGGACGCCTACACTCATAAAGCCTATGCACTAAGTGAAAGGGCTGCCAAAAATTACAAGGAAGTGGCACTACAATACACCATTTATTACACGAAAAGGAGGGCATCATACACACCCTTGAAAAATGATGATTGATGGTCTGCTGGTGACCCTCAAAAAGGGCCTGCTGGTGACCCTGTAAAACATTAGGGGCGAGGGCCTGCTGCTGATCTGACTACCTAAAAAATTTGGTGGGCGAGGGCCTGCTGATCTGATTACCTAAAAAATTTGGTGGGCGAGGGCCTGCTGTCGAGCTGACCATGTAAAACATTTTGTGGACAAGGGCCTGCTGCCGAGCTGACAATTTTACAAATTGTGTGAACAAGGGCCTGCTGCTAAGCTGAGCATTTTAACAATTTTGTGGACGAGGGCCTGCTGCCGAGCTGAGCATTTTAAAAAATTTGTGGCCGTGGGCCTGCTGCCGAGTTTACGATTTGAAAAAATTTGTGGGCATGGGCCTGCTGCCAAGCTTACCATTTTAAAAAATTTGTGGGCAAGGGCCTGCTGCCAAGCTGACCATATAAAAAATTTGGGGGATGAGGGCCTGCTTCTGAGCTGACCATGTAAAAAATGTTGTGGATGAGGGCCTGCTGCCGAGCTGACCACTTTGAAAATTTTGTGGACGAGAGCCACAGTTCAGTCTGGTCCCTTATCCCCTGCCACAGCTCTTTGGCGGTGTGCTGTTTGTCACCTAAGCAAATAAGTTTCAGCACGGCCTGTTGTCACTTCCCTACTGCAATGCTATACTGCTTCCAGCTACTGACTGATGGCTGACTGGTGCTGCAAGATGAGAATTCAGAGGTGGAGGTGGAGGCGGATGAGGAGAAGGTGGGGTTGCAGCCACTAACGTAGGTGGTGGCTGAAACCCTGATGGAAGTAGGACCAGCAATCCTTGGCGTCGGTAGCACCTGTGCCATCCCAGGGTATGACTTGCTCCCAGCCGCCACAACGTTCACCTAGTGTACCGTCAGGGAGATATAATGTCCCTAAAAAAATACCCTGAATGAATGTCACTGATATTTAGGATGCGCACACGTTATACAGGAGACATAGCGCAAGTAATATCGCTGCCACTACCGCCTAATAAAAAATTACACTGAATGAATGTTACTGATGTTTAGGATGTGCACACATTATACTGGAGATGTAGCGCAGGTAATGTCACTGCAACCAGCAGCAAAAAAGAATTAGACTGAAATTGAATGTCAATGTAGCGCAACTAATGTCACTGTCCGCAGCGGACAACGTCTACGGAAATACACACTGGATGTCCGAACACTGGATGTCACTGATATTTTTGGCAGGCACACATGGTAGGGAGGAGATGTAGCGCAGCTAATGTCGCTGTCTGCAGCGGCCTGACTATTGCACGCTATTTAGCGCAAGATGCGCTAAAAATAAATATTGCTGCCACTCAATAGTCCTTAAAAGGACTTTTGGGTCTGTAAAGTTTTAGCAATTTAGCGCAGGTTGTGTAAAAAATATCTATTGCTGCTGCCACACACAACAATAGTCCTTAAAAGGACTTTAGGGTTGCTGAAAGGTTTTTCAACTTAAAAAAAGTAATTTCACTCCCTACTCTATCTTTCCCTTCTTCAGCACAGCTCTCTCTGACTAATACCTATTGCACATGACCATATGGTTTTGCGGTTCTCAAAAAACAGATCAGCAAAAAAAAAAAAAAACAATGGATGACATCTATGTGCATTCCGTTTTTGTGGTATGGAACATCTGGCCCCTAATAGAACAGTACTATCCATGTCCTTGATGTGGACAAGAATAGGACATGTTCTATTTTTGAATGGAATGGAAAAATGAAAATATGGAAATGGAATGCACACAGAATTACTTCCGTTTTTTGCAGACCCATTGAAATGAATGGTTCTGTATACGGACCATATACGCAATGCAAAAAACGGCCCGTACACTCGCAAAAAAAAGTTTATGTGAAAGAGGCCTAACACTGAGCCGAACACGTGTCATTGAGTGCTATATAGCACCCAATGATGCTTTTTGGCTTGCCAATCACAGTAATGCCAGTAACCAACATGGCTATGACATTACAGTGAGGGTAGTACTCACTTGCATGTTTATTGGCTGCGTAGCAGACAACAAACGTACAGGGAGGAGACTCGAGCATTGCGCTCAAGCACATGTGCCGAGCATTGAGATGCTGGAGCCGAACAGTTTTTTCGGCCGAGCATGCTCGATCAACACTAGTGTACATCTGAGTTCCCACCATACCTTTAAGAAAGATATATCCACCGTTGTCGTCTGCCAGGGTTTAGTACCACCAAGGGGAGAAGTTTGTAAAGAGCAATGCTGGTACCGTTAGTAGGAGAGTGTGGCGCTGTACTATGGAACCATTGGGTATAAACCAGATGGCTTAGTCGGGGTATATGTCCTCTTTTAAAAAGTGTAGGAGCAAAACGTCTACATGGCGTTTCTTCATTAATGTGCATATCTGGCTCCTCCTTGCCGGTAAATTCAACCCCCGGACATTAGCAGGAACACATTTTAAGCGTGGCCATTATAAACAAAAGAGAAAGCAAAAAAAAAAGCAAATGAGAAGGCCCATACAGCATATATCTCCTGGGCATCTGTAATACACAGTAAAGAAGCTGCATTTAGGTTGCTCAGGACTGGATAATAGGGAAGACGTAGACTATCGTCACCTGGACCGGCTTGCGAGAACGGATCACTGTGGGCTGCTAGACTGTTAGTAAAACAATAGACGTGGGGTTGGTGCATCAAAACAGAATAGACAGAACTGAAGAGTTTACCACATCCATTAGCTAAGGGTAGAAACTAGAAACCAACTAGCACGAAGTTCTCTCAGTCATATTCAATAGGCGGTTCGTGAGCAGTGAGTGAGCCTATTCATGTTTCTCTTTTGCCTTTTGGTCTCCCCTGTCCAGCAGGAGACCAAAAAGGTATTACAGGGAGAGGTGGTAGCTCCAATTTGGTCATAAGAAAATTCCAATTTGTCATATTTAGACCTTCAATTTCCAGGTAATCATTCATAAACCCTTTTGAGGTTGGTGTGGGCTCGGACAAGTAGTTTCCAGTCAGGGGTGTTAAAAAGCAGTCCAAACAGATAGAGCCAATGGTAAACTAACTTTTTATCACTTAAAGAAAATGTCCAAAAAAGGTTTCAAAGCTTGTCTTTTCTTTAGTGTTATTGGGGATAAGTTCCGATATATTGTAACAGTCGTACCTTTATAAATAAAATGTGGGGCTAATCGGGCAACATTCAGAATCCGTTCTTTAAGTAGGAAACTGGTCAGCCTACAAATAATATCCCTCGGTGGTTCAGAGGTTCGTGGGGGGAAGGGGGTGGGCCGCGAGGTCCTGTGTGATCTGTCTAAAGCAAGATCTTTTGCTAGGTATGCACCTAACAATTCTGCAAAGAACCACTTGACTGTCTCCATAATGACGTCGGGCAGTATGGACTCAGGGAAGCCTTTAAGCCTTAAGTTATTCTGCCTTCCATGGTTATCCTGGTCTTCTATCAGGTGTAGAGGTAGTTAAGATAAGCTTGGGAGTTGTCCAGGTTGAGGTAAACCGCCGACTCAGACTTGACTGTGCTGGTCACTGTATCCACTCTGTTGCTCAGTTGCTTGTTTAAAGTCCTATAGCTCCTGCACCAGGGGCAAGCAAATAACTGGTTAATGAAATATGGAATTCCATGCAATCTGCAGGGACCATTCGGGTTAACTAAGTTCCTATGTGGGTCTGATCACCCTTATACAGGTGGCTATTCTGATGTAGACAAGTCACCTGTAGCGGTAAAGGTGATGCAGGGCAAGTTCTTCAGCTCTTGATGATTTAGATGTTTACTCTGGAAGTGGCTTTGTGTTTGCTGGACAGGTCATAGAACTCTGAAATAGAGATGTGGCGAACATAAAATTTTCTGTTCGCGAACTTCCGCATATGTTCGCGAACGGGCGAACCGGGCGAACCGCCATAGACATCAATAGGCAGGTGAATTTTAAAACCCACAGGGACTCTTTCTGGCCACAATAGTGATGGAAAAGTTGTTTCAAGGGGACTAACACCTGGACTGTGGCATGCCGGAGGGGGATCCATGGCAAAACTCCCATGGAAAATTACGTAGCTGATGCAGAGTTGGGTTTTAATCCATAAAGGGCATAAATCACCTAACATTCCTAAATTGTTTTGAATAACGTGCTTTAAAACATCCAGTGTGTGTATATGATCAGGTATGATGTTGTATCGATCAGGTACTGTAAGGGTTACGCCCGCTTCACAGTGACAGGACCAAACTCTGACAGACCAAATTCCCCGTTTAATGCACCGCAAACAACCGCAAACAGTCCATTTGCACAACTGCAAACTCCCCATTTGCACAAGGTTGGATACCAAGCTAGCCATGTCCTGTTCCTTGTCCTCACTGATGTCATTGAAGGTCTCTTCCTCCACCCAGCCATGTAGAACACCAAGGATCCCCGAAAGGTGACAACAAGCCCCCTGAGATGCCTGCTGTGGTTGGTCTTCCACCTCCTCAAAGCCATCTTCATCCTCTGACTCCTCTTCTTCAGACTCCGCTCTGCGTTGCCGCAGGTCCAGCAATCGATGACGACAAGGCTGCTTCTGGTGGTGATGGTGACCACAACTCTTCCTCTTCATGCTCATCTACGACCTGATCCAGCACTCTTCGCAGGGCACGCTCCAGAAAAAACGCATATAGGATGAGGTCGATGATGTTGCCTTGGGTTTGACTGACGAGGTTTGTTACCTCCGCAAAAGGACGCATGAGTCTACAGCCATTGTGCATAAGCGTACAGAAACGCGGCCAAAAGATACCCAGCTCCGCAGAGGCTGTCCTCTTTTTTTTAAATTAAAAAAATCTGTTCTTACCAGTTTAATCTCTGTTTTGTCCCCTATCAGGGGCCGGTGTATGGAATAGATTTTAGGAACCGGGAGATGGAAAAAGGTGGCTGGTTGGTCCTCTTCCTTCCCTTTTGGGGCACTGCGCGTGCGCCGTGCAATGTATTGTGCCACCCTATATGAGTGGTGGGCAGTGGGCACAGTACAGTCTGTGGGCCTGACACACACTGGCAGGCAACTGCAATTAAATTAAAGGGTAAAAATTAAATGACTTTTATATCTGCAAGGTATGGTGCCACCCTATATGAGTGGTGGGCACTGGCAGTGGGCACAGTACAGTCTGTGGGCCTGACACACACTGGCAGGCAACTGAAATTATATTAAAGGGTAAAAATTAAATGACTTTAATCTGCAAGGTCCGGTCCCCCCCTATATGAGTGGTGTGCACACAGTACAGTCTGTGGGCCTGCGGCCTCTCACACACGGGCAGGCAACTGCAATATATATATATAGAAAAAAATAAATAAAAGCAGACTGATGTACCAGCCCTAAAAAAGGGCTTTTTGGTGTGCTGTTAGGACACTGTCCTTACAGCAGATGAGTCTTTGAGAACTGGAGTGGACACAGAACACTGGCCTAGATTTAACGCTTTCCCTATTAATTCAGCAGCAGCAGCACTCTCCCTGCTCTAACTAAGTCCCCATTCAGACGTCCGTAGTGTGATCCACAACACACCATGCCGGCACTCCCCATAGAGATGCCTATTCTTGTCCGCAGGTTGCGGACAAGAATAGGACATGCTCTATCTTTTGCGGAGCCGTGGCCGGATGTTTTGGGGGCCAAAACCCGGAAGTTCGGGGTGGCGTCTCCGCAAATACGGAAGCGGAGAGCACATAGTGTGCTCTCCGCATCACATCCGGCCCCATTCACAATGAATGGGTCCGCATCTATTTTGCAGAATTGCAATATGGATGCGGACAAATTTGTGGACGTGTGAATGAGGCCTTACACTGCAGCTTCAGAATGAATCTAAGATGGATGCTGTCCTTGCTTTTTGATGGAGGTGGGAGGGTCTGGGAGGGAGGGTATGCTGATTGGCTGGAATGTGTCTGCTGACTGTGAGGTACAGGGTCAAAGTTTGCTCAATGATGACGTATAGGGGGCGGACCGAACATCGCGGCGAACGCGAACATGCGATGTTTGCTGGCAACTGTTCCCCGGCCAATAGTTCGGGACATCTCTACTCTGAATGTGTCATCACTCTATGGGGATAAGTAGTGCAGTAATACACATAGTAATGATAGCTCGACCCCATACAGAAGAAATGTCTGCAGCTTGTAAAAACAGCACTTATCTCCTATGATTAACAGGCAAATATCAGGAACAAGCAATTCATTCCTGGTAACTGTCTTGTCAGTTGGCCCATGTAAAGGAGGATTTACTCTTATTACTGCGGAACTCTGAATCTAATGTTAATAATTTGGCCGGAGAAGACATGTTAAGACTAGTAGACATGAAATGGAGAAGACATGTTAAGACTAGTAGACATGAAATGGAGAAGACATGTTAAGACTAGTAGACATGAAATGGAGAAGACATGTTAAGACTAGAGTTGCACATACTAGTCTTAATGTAAAGACCTTCAATGAATAATGAAACAAATACACTGCCTGGAAAAAAAAATAGTCACATACTCTAAATTTTTCGTTGGACCGCCTTTAGCTTTGATGATGGCATGCATTCGCAGTGGCATCATTCCCACAAGCTTTTGCAATGTCACAACATTTATTTCTGTCCAGCGTTGCATTAATTTTCCCCCAAGATCTTGTATGGGAGATTTAGACCACTGCGCAAAGTTTTCACCAGCAGATCCCAAATATTCTTAATGGGGTTCAGGTCTGGACTTTGTGGTGGCCAATCCATGTGTGAAAATTATGTCTCTTTTTTCCTGAACCACTCTATTGCAATTTGAGCCCAATGATTCTCTGGCATTGTCATCTTGGAATATGCCCGTGCCATCGGGGAAGAAAAAATTCATTAATTGAATACCCTGGTCATTCAGTATGTTCAGGTAGTCAGCTGACCTCATACTTTGGGCATATAACATTGCTGGACCCTAGACCTGACCAACTGTGAGTATCTTAGCTATTTGCTGATTTAAATCCAGGTGGTGACCTTTTTTTTTGCCCAGGCAGTGTATATTAAGAGGCAAGTGCCTCTTAAAGAAGTAAGCACTATTCCTGGCAGTCCTTATGCCAGAAATTGAAATCTACACCAGTTATAAGCTAGTATAGTTCTGGGAGCAAATTTTCTCAAGTTTCTGAAGTAGACCACAGTTTATCTAACCAGACGTAGAAGGACACTTCTCCATAAGGTAAGACTCTCTCACTTTTATATTCTCCTTTTCAAAACTAGCAAGAAGAGTTCAAAGTATTAGCGTAACTGTACCCTGCACCGACAATTGTAGGCCATTTGTCTGATGCAAAACAGTTCATAAATCTGTCCCATAAACTTTCTTCAAGAACACAAAAAAACATAACAAGTTTACATTCTATCCTAAAGTATCCTGAACAGTGGATGATGATGTGTGTGGTTTTAATATCATTTCAAATGATTGAGTTACTTTTTCACTGTGTATCCAAATATTTGCATTTGGCATCATCTGCAGCTTCCTCGGGACTTTTACCATCCACATTGGACTTCCATCAATGCCTGAAGCTTTTGTCACTTCCCTGAGATGACATCATAAGTAGATAAATGTATCCGGATCATGGAGAACATGGCCACAGGCTAAGTGTCCTCACAGTATGAGCATTGTGCAGAAGCAGGAACATGATGAGGAACAGAACTTCAGGATCCAGAAGTTGAAAATGTCTGCAAGTCCCTAATTATAATATTGCAGATCATGGTCCAAGAACGACATAGTATCACCTCCCTCCTACATCTATATGAACCAGCAAGCTCTGGATGCAACATATCTCCAGCAAACATTAGACATGGCCCCAGCGACCACCTCAATCATTCTGCTCCTTCTGTTCTGCGGAGGAAATGTCTCATCACTAGAGTTGAGCGAACACCTGGATGATCGGGTTCGAGAAGTTTGGCCGAACTTCACGAACATGTTCGGGTTCAGGATCCGAACTCGACCCGAACTTCACCCCGAACCCCATTGAAGTCAATGGGGACCCGAACTTTTGGGCACTTAAATGGCTGTAAAATAGCCCTGGAAAGGGCTAGAGGGCTGCAAAAGGCAGCAAAATGTAGGTAAGTGCCCTGCAAACATATGTGAATAGGAAAATGACTTAAAATAAAATAAAATACAGAACAATAATAAATAAACATTCTAAACTTGAACCCAAGTGAGTGACAGTGGCACCTGTCACCCAGCAAACAGATGATGTGGCAGCAACGCCACCATATCTGTCATTGTCACCAAGCATCTCCACCAAATCCCATGGAAGTGTTCAGCTATCAGCTGTCCATCTCCCAATCAATGGAGAGAAAAAGAAATAGAAATAGGAAGTACCCCCATACCCATGGCTCTGAATGACTTATTTCAAACTTCCTGGTCCTTTGAAATGCTGTCATTCTGTCTGGTGGACAGTTTTAAAAACCTTATGGTGGTGGCTGTCCGACAGTACGTGTATCCTAGCCGCCGCTACCTTTGCAGGCGAGCCATCCCTTCCCTGCACAACCAAGTGGCGGACAAAATCAAGTGTTCACTGCGCAATGCTATCTGTGGCAACGTCCACATAACCAAACAACACAGTGGGTAAATGTAGCGGCTGGCCCAAAGGCAGATAGCATTTTTGCGAATGTCCTTCCGCCCCCGAGAATTGCTGGGCATTTCTCTTTGTATCCTATTACCACCTCCTCCTCGGCCTTCTCCTCCTCATCCACTCAGCGTAACACCTTCACCACACACAGCAGCACAGCCAGGGGGAAACGACATCAGGTTGTTTTAAAACTCAGCCACTGCTGGGACACCAGATTTAGGGGATTGCTATTTTGGCAATTGAATTTCACCCCAGAAAAAAATACATCCTTTGCCGGACACTATTAAACTTGGCCAGCCACAGCTGAAACCACTGATTTACGGTATTGCTATTTTGGCAATTGAATTTCACCCCAGAAAAATATATATCCTTTGCCGGACACTATTAAACCTGGCCAGCCACTGCTGGGAAACCAGATTTAGGGTATTGCTATTTTGGCAATTGAATTTCACCCTAGAACAAAATCTGTCCTTTGCCAGACACTATTTAACTTGGCCAGCCACAGCTGAAATCACTGATTTACGTTATTGCTATTTTGGCAATTGAATTTCACCGCAGAAAAAAATATATCCTTTGCTGGACAGTATTAAACTTAGCCAGCCACAGCTGGAACACTAGATTTGGGGGATTGCTATTTTGGCAATTGAATTTCACCAGAGAAAAAAATCTATCCTTTGCTAGACAGCAGACAGTATTACACTTGGCTAGCCACAGCTGGAACACCAGATTTAGGGGATTGCTATTTTGGCAATTTAATTTCAGCGCTCAATAAATTATAGAAATTTATATCCTGCGTTTCTAGGGGTGACAATAAGCACAGCCAAGCCCCTGATGTAGGATATAGCAAAAAAAAAAAACTAGTATTGATGAATTGATGGACTTCGTGGCAGCTTGTGCTGGTGCACCACAAGACACAAAATGGCCGCCGATCAAAGTGACAGAAAAACGCTCTGTGTAGCCTAAAAACCAGTGAGCAATTAACTAGCAGAAGTTGAATGATTCACAGCTGTAGATCGATCACTTCATTAGGTGTTTTTGCTGAGTTTTCCCTGCCTAATCTCGCCCTCACAGCAGCTGCATCCTATCCTTACACTAATCAGAGCGGAGTGACGTACTGCGCTACGTGACTCCAGCTAAAACAGAGACTGGGTCACATGCTGCACTTGGCCAATCACAGCCATGCCATTAGTAGGCATGGCTGTAATGGCTTCTTAGGGCAAGAAGTAAATTGCTAGCTGATTGGCTGCTGGACAGCCCTTCAGAAAGCGGGAATAAATCGCCGAACAACGGACCTGAACCCGAACTTTTTTGAAAATGTTCGGGTCCGTGTCCCGAACACCCCAAAATTCGGTACGAACCCGAACTATCTAGTTCGGGTTCGCTCAACTGTAATTATATGATAAAATGGGGTGCTAAATAAAGGTGGGCCCCCTACAACTATGTGCGGGGCAGTTGTTTTCATGAAACTAGGGCTTTCTCTGTGAGGGATTACCAATGCAAAGGATAATTGCTCTGCAGTTCTGTTACTGGAGAAAAGCTTAGTTTCATGCCAAATAATTTCATGAGAAATGGAAAAAAGGCTTGCAGATCTGTGATCTATCAAAAAAATATTAAATGGCAACTTTTAAGATAAATTAGATCTTCATCAGGAATGGTATATGATGACAAGGTATCTGGAAAAACTTGTATAGTGAGAGGTTTAGAAGGCCGTGCTCTACTGATCAGAAGCTTTCTCAAATGTGGAAGTTATATGTAACACTGCATGGATCATCTCCAGGTTGTCATATGATGTAATCTTCTTGCATGTATCCTTAGTACTTGTAGGTCACTATGGCAGATATACCATTGCTATCTTATTTTTTAGTGAATTAAAGAGGTTGGTATTGGTGGCTCTGAGGATTTGATAGTGGCCCAGATTAAAAAAAAACAAAAAAAAAACTATAAGATAATGTAAGCATTCACCTGTGTCTGCTGAGATACAACAATTAAACGATGATAGTGTATATAGGTTTGGGAGGCACTCAGTATATCTGGGGTAGTGTAGATTGATAACAAGATAAAATGTATTATTAAAAATGTATTATATTGGCGGTACCAAAATGTTAAAAATATTAAAATATAGTCAATCAGATATTCATGAGAATAAATATTGCGCTAGTTGGCCAACTCTAACATATAGGTCCATAAAAGTAAAAGAAGAAATATAAAATAAAATAAATTGAAAAGTAAAAAGTATATTGATAAAATGAATTGTATTAATAATACTTAGTAAATAAAAAGAAAAAATGAAAAAAATGGTAAAATGAAAAACAAAATATAAAATATATATATTGCGACACAGTGAGAGGTTTGGTGGTAAAAAAAAACAGGTATTTTCCTCTCAGCCTGTGCTGATGGGTTGATTGCAGCCAGGTGAGGGCAAATACTGGACCGGATTTTAGGTGCCGGTCCGGGTTTTTTTTTGGGTTAATGCCTAGGTGCCTTTAAAAGACAGCTGGGTTTTATGCAAACTCTCTCTCTGTGTTTGGGATCTGAGCCCTGTGCTGGGCTGAAAAGCTGAGACCTGTGTGTTAGAAGAGCAGGCCATTTAAAGACGGTCAGTGGACTTTTTGTGTTGCTGAGCATTCAGCCAGGTGTGAACTAACACCTAGGATTTGAGGTGATTTAACCTGGAAACTGCTGGTGTTCCGTGGAGCTCTCAGGGCTGGAAGCAAGAGCTTGCAAAGAGGCGTGCAGTCTGCCTGGAAGCCTGAGGTTGGACTTTCCTGCGGCTGGGCTGACAGCCGGGTGTGAACACGCACCTAAACCACACAGGTGAATTTGATTCAGTCTTGGACTTTTGTTTTGCCTAAAGTTTTTGCTATGTGTGTGAAGTAACACTAAGTGACTGATTTGAGTTTTGTTTGTGCAAGTGTGAAATAAAACACTGTTTGCTGCACTACCTGGACTCTCTTTGCCTCTATACTGCACCCGCACCGCTGTCTACCAGAGCACCCCCCCCCACAATATATATATATTTTTTTGTAACAATCAAACACTGTGGTATAGAATTGGAGTCATTATATCCTCACTGTGTATACAAGTATCAGAAATTCACTGTGGATTAGTCTTTGTAGATTCCTTTAGTGTCCACTATAGGGAAGAGTAGGAGCACAATTAGTAATGGTTCGAGTCTGTGCCCGCAGTTTTATAAATGAATAAAGAGCGATACGATGTCGTGCAAAATCTCCTTATGCTGGGTAGCCGACTTATCTAGGGGGACTTCTTTTCAGATATATTGGCCCCACGGTGATAGTGGTGTTTCCAATTAACATAAAGAGAAAACCAACGGTGCAGTTTCTTTCTTAGTAGAATAGTAAATAAGATGTTTTCTATGGCCAGCCGTATTTATAATGATTGAGATTATGGCGCTATTTGCTATTGTTAGTTATGGTGAAGGATATCCTCTATGTTAGCAGCGTTTGGTTCAGAAGAAAGGTGTTTACTGTGGTAAGTATGACATATATAGAAATAGGATATCTTTAACCTTACCAGTGCAGATGTCCGTGTAAGGAACAGTAACATTACCTGGCCGGGCTCTACCTGCTCTGAGTGTGGCGTCCCATGTAAGTGGGAGCTGCGGCGGGATGTTTTGTTCTTCCAGAAAGGATCCTTGAAATTAGATGGTTGGAAAGATAAGTGAAGCAGCCAGGTTCGTGTGCGATGTCCGGTCTTTATCCAGGGGCAACCTGAGATCGTAAAAAGCCAATGTACTACAGAGATACCAAACGCGTTTCAAGATTAAAAACCTCTTCCTCAGTGGTCTGCAGTATATGGCTACAATAGTCCTTATATAGAGGAGCTAGGATTTTTTAGGGCGGGGTATTCCTGAAAAGATTGAATAGCTCTAAAATATGGAACGGATCCTTAATGGTGCAAATACTTAGTGAGTTATCTGTGGTCCATCAAATAGAGTGCTTATAAAATAAAACAAATAAAGTGGATAACAAAATAGAATGTGCCAATCACTGGGGTTCAATGTATAGCAGTGATGATTGAATTATTAAAACATAACTTTTAATAATTATTCGTTAGAAAATAGGCCTTATAATGAAAAATAATCACTGACTAGCAAACAAAGATATATATAGGTAGTCAGATACTGTGGAAGGTAAGACCCTAGGTGCACGGCGGCACTCGACAATAATAGACCAGAGTCCTACCACCATTCAGTGGACCGGTTCCCAGACGTCTCCGTAACTCCACGAAGAAGATGATTCATCCTTAGACTCCTACTGAATATACTGTGTGGTACAGAAGATAGGTACAGAAATGACTAGGGGTCCCTATTAAAGCCCTAAGCATGCCCTGTGGTGTAGTTCCTAGCTGCCCCTATCCGCTAAATAAAGAGAGCAGCCTAACCACAGGGCACTCGTCCTTAAAAGGGCGACCCTGTCAAGAAACTGGAACTGAACAAGATAATATGGCCCTGACGAAGCCCCTATCCTAGTCCCTACATGCACGTTTCTTCTCATGTGGGAGAATCATCAGGGGAGCATAAGCATATGCGAGCCTAAAGGGGGTAGAAGAGGGATGAGGGATACTTCAGAATCACCCAATGGTAATTATAGGTGATTATAGGGGATCAGTATTCCCATTTGATCCATACTATCCCTATAAATGAGCACAGGGGGCATTCGATAATCCCTTGCTGCCGCTCATGGTTGAGGGGGCAATACAATGTGCCTGGGCCGTTTGGAATGGATGCCTTATAAAATAACTACACATGAAATAACATGATTTGAACCCTGGTCATGTACATTCAGGGAAATTCATGATGAAGAATAATAAATATTTGATGAGTTGATAGAATGTAAATACCTCATTTGAGCATGGTTCTGTGACTAAAATTAGGTTAAAAAGAAAAAAAGAAAGTGATAGGTGATAAATAATTGAAATAGATGCAGATAAGAGTAGAAGGCCATTAATTGATTTTACATAAATTTCATGCATGGTTGTTGGTTTATAGATGAAAGCGCGGCGCCTCACTATTGTGTTTGGGACAATGTGCACGCTGGTGCGTTAGTATGTACATTGAATGAAAATGCTAGTGCATGTGCTGTGGTGTGGAAGATATATATATATAATAATTAAGTAATTATTTGTTTTGATATAAAGTACTACGTGTTAGTTATATGGACTTTGAATTTTTATTTTTATTTTTTTATTGTTGTTATTATGTGTGTTTGTCTATTTGTATATTTTTCTTATTTGTATATTTATCTATTTGTATATTTTTCTTTCTTAGGTGTCGGTCATAAATTAATCGCTGACATTCCTAAAGGAGTTGGACCATTGAATAATGATTCGCCGGTAAGTATAGCTGTATGTACTGTATTTGTAATATAAGTAGAGATTCTTCTGTGTATCCATCTAGATATATAAATTTGATGGGGATTGAGGATGGGGCCTATCCAGGAGGGGAGATCGAGGTGCTGGTAGACAGCCTGACCTTGATGTACCGTCCCAGATTGACACTCGTCCCAGAGTCGATGAGAGTAGCGTAAGGAATTAAACGATCATGATGATATGATGGCCTAGATAAAGACAATGGACTTCTTAATGTTCTTGGCATGGATGCTGTTCTCTCTGATGTGTGTAGCTGATCAACAGGTTTTTAATACAAGAATATCTACCTTGAGCTCGGTCATGTACATAATTCACGGCGGACACTACGGTGAATGCAGCTGGAAAGGTTTAAATAACTTTTATGTTCACTCTCTATACACCTAATAGAGGTATAAAAATGATTTAAAGGGTATATTCCCATCTTGGACACCTCTAGGACCCGCACCTATCAGACATAGGGAGCATATCTTAGCACTACTACCCCAATATTTGAGATGGGAATAACCATTTAAGCACATCACAAAAAAGCCAGTCCATGTATACACAAAATTCTGCCACCTCTGGACACACTAAGCAAGTAACAGAGAAATACTGAATATTAGAAAAGGCTAAACACACAATGAATATATTGTTAATATATTGATGTTTTCTAACTGGAAGAAGAAACAAGACTGGTTATGAATTATGTAGATTTGTGGACATCAATAAGAAAATAAATATTTTAATCCTTATATCAGTTCCTGGGCTTTGAAGTGAAGTTCACAAAAAACATTAAAGATACTATGAAATAATGACACACCTAAAAGCAAATCAGTTACAGAAAATAAAATAAAGTAAATAGTGTTGAGCGAACAGTTCGAGCATAGTTCGGGTTCGTACCGAATTTTGGGGTGTCCGGGACACGGACCCGGACATTTTCAAAAAAGTTCGGGTTCGGGTTCGTTGTTCATCAATTACTTCCCTCTTTCTGAAGGGCTGCACAGCAGACAATAAGCTAGCGTTTTACTTCTTGCCCTAAGAGCCCATCACAGCCATGCATACTAATGGCATGGCTGTGATTGGCCAAGTGCAGCATGTGACCCAGCCTCTATTTAAGCTGGAGTCACGTAGCGCCGCACGTCACACTGCTCTGATTAGTGTAGGGAGAGGACGCAGCTTCTGTGAGGGCGAGATTAGGAAGGGAAAAGTCAGCAACAGCACCTAATGAACGGATCGATCTACAGCTGTGAATGATTGAACTTCTGCTAGTTACTTGCTCACTGGTTTTTAGGCTGCACAGAGCGTTTTTCTGTCACTTATTTTCTGGGATGATCGGCGGCCATTTTGTAACTTGTGGTGCACCAGAACAAGCTGCCACCAAGTCCATCAATCCATCAATACTATTTTTTTTTTGCTATATCCTACATCAGGGGCTTGGCTGTGCTAATTGTCACCCCTAGAAACTCAGGATAGCAATTTCTATTTTTTATTAAGGGGTTAAATACAATTGCCAAAATACCAATCCCCTAAATCTGGTGTTCCAGCTTTGGCTAGACAAGTATAATACTGTCTGCTGTCTGGCAAAGGATAGATTATTTTCTGTGGTGAAATTCAATTGCCAAAATAGCAATACCATAAATCAGTGGTTTCAGCTGTGGCTGGCAAAGTATAATAGTGTCCGCCAAAACATATATTTTGTTATGGGGTGAAATTCAATTGCCAAAATACAATACCCTGAATCTGGTGTCCCAGCTGTTGCAGGCCAAGATTCATAGTGTCCGCAAAAACATATATTTTGTTCTGGGGTGAAATTCAATTGCCAAAATAGCAATACCCTGAATCTGGTGTCCCAGCTGTTGCAGGCCAATTGTAAATCTGTCCATAAAAGGATACCTTTCATCCAGGGCCTAAATACTAGCCCTAAAATAGATATTCCCCTAAATCAGTGGTTACTGCTGTGCTTGGATTAGTGAAATACGCTACATAAACAAATAGGCAGATAGTGTTAGATGCCAGTAAAAAAAAGCCTGAATTTGAAATCAATACATTGGGCCAAATATTTTTATTCTTATTGTGGTGCTTGGTGAACGGTAACAATGCGGAAAACATCTAGTAAGGGACGCGGACGCGGTCGTGGTGGTGTTAGTGTACCCTCTGGTGCTGGGAGAGGACGTGGCCATTCTGCCACAGCCACACGTCCTAGTGAATCAACTACCTCAGGTTCCAGTACCCGCCAGAATTTACAGTGATATTTGGTGGGGCCCAATGCCGTTCTAAGGATGGTAAGGCCTGAGCAGGTACAGGCGCTAGTCAATTGGGTGGCCGACAGTGGATCCAGCATGTTCACAACATTATCTCCCACCCAGTCTTCTGCAGAAAGCGCACAGGTGGCACCTGAAAACCAAGCCCATCAGTCTGTCACATCACCCCCATGCATATCAGGGAAACTGTCTGAGCCTCAAGTTATGCAGCAGTCTCTTATGCTGTTTGAAGACTCTGCTGGCAGTGTTTCCAGAGGGAATCCACCTAGCCCTTCCCGAGTGGTGGAAGACATATAATGCACTGATGCACAACCACTGATGTTTCCTGATGATGCGGACATGGGAATACCACCTCATCGGAGTCCGCACGTCTCTGATGATGACGAAACACAGGTGCCAACTGCTGCGTCTTTCTGCAGTGTGCAGACCGAACAGGAGGTCAGGGAGGAAGACTGTGTGGAAGACGATGCAGGGGACGATGAGGTCCTAGACCCCACATGGAATGAAGGTCGTGCCACTGACTTTCATAGTTCAGAGGAAGAGGCAGTGGTGAGACCGAGCCAACATCTTAGCAAAAGAGAGAGCAGAGGGCAAAAGCAGAACAGCCGCCTCCAAGAGAGTTTGCCTGCTACTGGCCACCGCCACCAGGGACCGGGCACCGCAAAGGCAGCTTCAAGGAGTTCCCTGGCATGGCACTTCTTTAAACAATGTGCTGACGACAAGACCAAAGTGGTTTGCACGCTGTGTCATCAGATCCTGAACCTTAGCACAACCTGCATGACCAGGCATCTACATGCAAAGCATGAACTGCAGTGGAGTAAACACCTTAAAAGCAAGGAACTCACTCTGGCTCCCCCTGCTCCCTCTTCTGCTGCTGCCTCCGCCTCTTCCTCCGCCTCGGGAGGAATGTTGGCACCTGCCGCCAACCAAACAGAGGATGTGCCACCAACAACACCACCTGCGTCACCAAGCATCTCCACCATGTCACACGGCAGCGTTCAGCTCTCCATCTCACAAACCTTGGAGAGAAAGCGTAAATTCCCACCTAGCCACCCTCGAGCCCTGGGCCTGAATGCCAGCATTTCTAAACTACTGGCCTTTGAAATGCTGTCATTCAGGCTGGTGGACACAGACAGCTTCAAACAGCTGATGTCCATGGCTGTCCCACAGTATGTTGTTCCCAGCCGCCACTACTTCTCCAAGACAGCCGTGCCTTCCCTGCACAACCAAGTATCCGATAAAATCAAGTGTGCACTGAGCAACGCCATCTGTGGCAAGGTCCAACTAACCACAGATACGTGGATCAGTAAGCACGGCCAGGGACGCTATATCTCCCTAACTGCACATTGGGTAAATGTAGTGGCGGCTCGGCCCCTGGCGGAGAGTTCCATGGCGCACGTCCTTCCGCCGCCAAGGATCGCAGGGCATCATTCTTTGCCTCTTGTAGCCTCCTACTCGGCTTCCTCCTCCTCTGCTTCCACCAGCTCATCCAGTCAGCCACACACCTTCACCACCAACTTCAGCACAGCCCGGGTAAACGTCAGCAGGCCATTCTGAAACTCATATGTTTGGGGGACAGGCCCCACACCACGCAGAAGTTGTGGCGGGGTATTGAACAACAGACCGACGAGTGGTTTCTGCCAGTGGGCCTCAAGCCCGGCCTGGTGGTGTGCGATAATGGGCGAAGTCTCGTCACATGTCTGGGACTAGCCGGTTTGACGCACATCCCTTGCCTGGCGCATGTGCTGAATTTGGTGGTGCAGAAGTTCATTCACAACTACTCCGACATGTTAGAGCTGCTGCATAAAGTGCGGGCTGTCTGTGCGCGCTTCCGGCGTTCACATCCTGCCGCTGCTCGCCTGTCTGCGCTACAGCGGAACTTCGGCCTTCCCGCTCACCGCCTCATATGCGACGTGCCCACCAGGTGGAACTCCACCTTGCACATGCTGGAGAGACTGTGCGAGCAGTAGCAGGCCATAGTGGAGTTTCAGCTGCAGTACGCACGCGTCAGTTGCACTGCGGTAGAGCACCACTTCACCACCAATGATTGGGCCTCCATGCGAGACCTGTGTGCCCTGTTGCGCTGTTTCGAGTACTCCACCAACATGGCCAGTGGAGATGACACCGTTATCAGCGTTACAATACCACTTCCATGTCTCCTTGAGAAAACGCTTAGGGCGATGATGGAAGAGGAGGTGGCCCAGGAGGAGGAGGAGGAGGATGAGGGGTCATTTTTAGCACTTTCAGGCCAGTCTGTTAGAAGTGTCTCAGAGGGAGGTTTTTTGCAACAGCAGAGGCCAGGTACAAATGTGGCCAGCCAGGGCCCACTACTGGAGGACGAGGAGGATGAGGAGGATGGAGGAGGAGGATGAGGATGAAGCAGGTTCACAGCGGGTGGCACCCGACACAGCTCAGGCCCATCACTGGTGCGTGGCTGGGGGATACGGAGGACGATGACGATACGCTCCCACAGAGGACAGCTTGTCCTTACCTCTGGGGAGCCTAGCACACATGAGCGACTACATGCTGCAGTGCCTGCGCAACGACAGCAGAGTTGCCCACATTTTAACGTGTGCGGACTACTGGGTTGCCACCCTGCTGGATCCCCGGTACAGGGGAACAGGTGGAAGCCCAAGGCGAAGGCAGAGGAGAAGCAAGAGGTCGCCAACGCAGCTGTGTCACGGCCAGCTCCTCTGAGGGCAGGGTTAGCATGGCAGAAATGTGGAAAAGTTTTTTCTCCACGCCACAGCAAACTGCACCACCACCTGATACGGAACGTGTTAGCAGGAGGCAGCATTTCACTAACATGGTTGAACAGTACGTCTGCACACCCCTCCACATACTGACTAATGGTTCGACCCCATTCAACTTCTGGGTCTCCAAATTGTCCACGTGGACAGAATTAGCATTTTATGCCTTGGAGGTGCTGGCCTGCCCGGCGGCGAGCGTTTTGTCTGAACGTGTATTCAGCACGGCAGGGGGCGTCATTACTGACAAACGCAGCCGCCTGTCCACAGCCAACGTGGACAAGCTGACGTTCATAAAAATGAACCAGGCATGGATCCCACAGGACCTGTGTCTCCCTTGTGCAGAATAGACATTTATAACTGCCTCCCCCTCAACAATGTATTCTTGTACTCCGGGGCACTTCTTTATTGAATCCTCATTTTTTTTTAACTTTACCATGATCTTGCGTGCAAACCCAAAGTTGAATGAACCTCTCCTCTGTCTGGGTGCTGGGCATAAATAACTGAGAGTGGCCTTCTCCGGTGGTGGTTGATATGACGCATGATTCCTTGCTATGGGACCTCTCTCCTCTGTCTGGGTGCAGGGCCGAAATAACTGAAAGTGGCCTTCTCCAGTGTTGGGTGATATGATGCCTTATTCCTTGCTGTGGTACCTCTCTCCTCTGTCTGGGTGCTAGGCCGAAATAACTGAGAGTGGCCTTCTCCGTGGTGAGTTGATATGACGCATGATTCCTTGCTTTGGGACCTCTCTCCTCTGTCTGGGTGCTGGGCCGAAATAACTGAGAGTGGCCTTCTCCGGTGGTGGTTGATATGACGCATGATTCCTTGCTGTGGACCCTCTCCTCTGTCTGGGTGCTGGGCCGAAATAACTGAGAGTGGCCTTCTCCGGTGGTGGCTGATATGACGCATGATTCTTGCTGTGGGACCTCTCCTCTGTCTGGGTGCTGGGCTGAAATAACTGAGAGTGGCCTTCTCCGGTGGTGGTTGATATGACGCATGATTCCTTGCTGTGGGACCTCTCCTCTGTCTGGGTGCTAGGCCGAAATAACTGAGAGTGGCCTTCTCCGGTGGTGGTTGATATGACGCATGATTCTTTGCTGTGGACCTCTCTCCTCTGTCTGGGTGCTGGGCCAAATAACTGAGAGTGGCCTTCTCCGGTGGTGGCTGATATGACGCATGATTCCTTGCTGTGGAACCTCTCTCCTCTGTCTGGGTGCTGGGCCGAAATAACTGAGAGTGTCCTTCTCCGGTGTTGGGTGATATGACGCATGATTCCTTGCAGTGGGACCTCTCTCCAATTGATATTGGTTAAATTTTATTTATTTTATTTTAATTCATTTCCCTATCCACATTTGTTTGCAGGGGATATACCTACATTTTGCTGCCTTTGGCAGCCCTCTAGCCCGTTCCTGGACTATTTTACAGCCTTTTTAGTGCCTAAAAGTTCGTGTCCCCATTGACTTCAATGGGGTCCGGGATAAAGTTCGGGTCGAGTTCAGATCCCGAACCCGAACATTTTCGTGAAGTTCGGCCGAACTTCCCGAACCCGAACTTCCAGGTGTTCGCTCATCTCTAAAAGTAAATAATAATAAATATCTTACTAACTAGACCAGTAATAGATCCACAGATGGAATTGTGGACAAAGCGGAGTTGTTTCTTTATGTGTGTAATGATTTATGTAACTTGAAAATTAATTAATACAGTAAGTCTCAGACACCCCCACCCCTTCGCAAAAAGATGACTTCCATATATAATAGTTCAATGTAAGTTTTATTGTGGATACAATTCATTGAATAATTAATGAGATTGTATCAGATGTTCCTTAGAGTCAGTCCAGGGGATTTGGATATCATCTATCCGAGGGGGTTAATGGAACAGGATTCCAAGAAGTCACTTTCCAATTTTGCCTGAAAAAGGTTGTGAAGTTTTGAGAATGAATAAGCTTATGCAGGCTAAGTGAATAAATTTATTTACTAAGTGTGATGAAACATATGTAATACAGACAAATTACATACAAAGTAGTAAAAAGTAAAAAATCATCACTGGCCTACATACAATATGGGGGTCCGAGTCTGCCATGTTTAGCACATGGCTGACACACCACCAGAGTGTAACAAGCAAGAAATAGTGTTTTTAATCAAATCATATCTGGATGAAACTTAGAACTCTATCTTATAAGCCCCTCCTTAAATACCATTCTCTGCGTGGATCTATCTTAGAGACAAGATGGTTGTCAGCCCACTGAATGAACAGGATTCCAGGCTGCCCACAGAAGTCAGTGGAGATGGGAGGAAGAAAGCTACTAGATGGAGAAAAAGGTACCTGAAATGACAAAGTCCATGTAAAGATACCATAGTGTGATATATTTTCCCAGAATCAATATAATTTCAGACCCCAGGAGAAAGAGAAGGAGAATTTGTATTACACAAATCTTCTTCACATTCTGCAGTTTTCATTACATTTCTCATCAGAATGTTGTAAAGTTCAGACACTACACTGCTATACCGCTACAGGACCGCCTAACGCAGGGATGCGCCCTGCGGGCGGCCCCTGTAGCTCTGATACGACGCATCGGGCGCCGTCATCTCGCGAGACGCGAGATGACGCGAGGACGCGCTCGCCATTACGCCACATCGGCGCGCCGCATGTAGTTAGTACTACAGCCTGCCAGCGCCGATCGTGCGCTGGCAGGCTGTATATGGCAGAAAATTGCAGATCAGACGCTGTTCTGTGAACAGCGCCTGATCTGCTTGTTGCTCGCTTCTCTGGTGGTCCCTTTGCTTGGGACCACCAGAGAAAAATATCAAAGTGCACCAATCACCACACAACCCCCCACCGCCCCCACCCACCCACCACCCCCTGTCACTGATTAACCCCTGATCTCCCATGTCACCCCCTGATCTCCCATGTCACCCCCTGATCACCTCCCTGTCACCCCCCTGTCACTGATCACCCCTGTAAGGCTCATTCCAGATGTCCGCATGTGTTTTGCGGATACACGACTCAGTAAATCCGCGGATCCGCAAAACACGGACACCAGCAATGTGCTTTCTCGCATTTTGCGGATCCGCACATTGCCAGAACTATATAGAAAATGCCTTTACTTGTCCGCACTGGTAAGTTTTATTGTGGATACAATTCATTGAATAATTAATGAGATTGTATCAGATGTTCCTAGAGTCAGTCCAGGGATTTGGATATCATCTATCCGAGGGGTTAATGGAACAGGATTCCAAGAAGTCACTTTCCAATTTTGCCTGAAAAAGGTTGTGAAGTTTTGAGAATGAATAAGCTTATGCAGGCTAAGTGAATAAATTTATTTACTAAGTGTGATGAAACATATGTAATACAGACAAATTACATACAAAGTAGTAAAAAGTAAAAAATCATCACTGGCCTACACATACAATATGGGGGGGGGGGGGGGTCCGAGTCTGCCATGTTTTAGCACATGGCTGACACACCACCAGAGTGTAACAAGCAAGAAATAGTGTTTTAATCAAATCATATCTGGATGAAACTTAGAACTCTATCTTATAAGCCCCTCCTTAAATACCATTCTCTGCGGGATCTATCTTGAGAGACAAGATGGTTGTCAGCCCACTGAATGAACAGATTCCAGGCTGCCCACAGAAGTCAGTGGAGATGGGAGGAAGAAAGCTACTAGATGGAGAAAAAGGTACCTGAAATGACAAAGTCCATGTAAAGATACCATAGTGTGATATATTTTCCCAGAATCAATATAATTTCAGACCCCAGGAGAAAGAGAAGGAGAATTTGTATTACACAAATCTTCTTCACATTCTGCAGTTTTCATTACATTTCTCATCAGAATGTTGTAAAGTTCAGACACCACACCGTTTAACCGCTACAGGACCGCCTAACGCAGGGATGCGTCCTGCGGGCGGCCCTGTAGCTCTGATACGACGCATCGGCGCGTCATCTCGCGAGACGCGAGATGACGCGAGGACGCGCCCGCACATGCGCACATCGGCGCGCTCGCATGTAGTTATACTACAGCCTGCCAGCGCCGATCGTGCGCTGGCAGGCTGTATATGGCAGAAAAAATTCGCAGATCAGACGTTGTTCTGTGAACAGCGTCTGATCTGCTTGCTGCCCGCTTCTCTGGTGGTCCCTTTGCTTGGGACCACCAGAGAAAAATATCAAAGTGCACCAATCACCACACAACCCCCCACCGCCCCCACCCACCCACCACCCCCTGTCACTGATTAACCCCTGATCTCCCATGTCACCCCCTGATCTCCCATGTCACCCCCTGATCACCCCCTGTCACCCCCCTGTCACTGATCACCCCCTGTAAGGCTCATTTCAGATGTCCGCATGTGTTTTGCGGATACACGGATCCAGCAAATCCGCGGATCCGCAAAGCTACGGACACCAGCAATGTGCTTTCCGCATTTTGCGGATCCGCACATTGCCAGAACTATATAGAAAATGCCTTTTCTTGTCCGCAGTGCGGACAAGAATAGGACATGTTCTATACTTTGCAGATCTCCAATTACGGATCCGCAATTACGGATCCGAGCGGGACAAAGTCTGTCCCCATAGAATTGAATGTATCCACAATTCTGTTCCGCAAAATTTTGCGGAACAGAATTGCGACGACTGAATGAGGCCTTAGGGTCCCTTAGCGATCGCAGCTTTATAGCTTTTCCCTCTTTTTTTTGCACATTTTTTAGAGATTTTTTCATCCACATTGATCAATGTGAATGGAAAAATCTGTGACGTTCATTTTTTCTTTCAGCGCAGAGGCTGAACGGAAAAAAATTCTCATTACCCGTATGGTCAATATAAGGAGAATCGCAAAAACTCCTAATTCTGGCCATACGTGTAATGATTGCGGAGACCCCTAAAATGCCAGGGGCAGTACAAAAACCTCACAAGTGACCCCATTTTAGAAAGAAGACACCCCAAGGTATTCCGTGAGGGTATGGTGAGTTCATGCAAAATTTTATTTTTGTCACAAGTTAGTGGAATGTGAGACTGTAAAAAAAAAAAAAAAAATACCATTTCCGCTAACTTGTGCCAAATTTTTTTTCTGTAAACTCTCCATGCCCTCACGGAATACCTTAGGGTGTCTTCTTTCCACAATGGGGTCACATGTGGGGTATTTATACTGCCCTGGCATTTTAGGGTCCTAAAGCGTGAAAATCCAAATGCGTAAAAATGTCCTGTGAAATCCTAAAGGTACTATTGTTTAGGGCCCTTTGCGCATCTTGGCTGCAAAAAGTGTCACATGTGGTATCGCCGTACTCAGGAGAAGTAGGGCAATGTGTTTTGGGGTGTATTTTTATATATTCCCATACTTTGTGTGAGAAATATCGCTGTAGACGACAACTTTTTAAAATTTTTTATTCAAAGTTGTCAATTTATAGAGATATTTCTCTCACAGCATGGGTATATGTAAAATACACCCCAAAACACATTGCCCTACTTCTCCTGAGTACGGCGATACACATGAGTGACACTTTTGCAGCCAAGATGCAAAGGGCCCTAAAAACCAATGAGTACCTTTTAGGAGGGCATTTTACGCATTTTCTTCTCACGCTTTAGGGCCTCTAAAATGCCAGGGCAGTATAAATACCCCACATGTGACCCCATTTTGGAAAGAAGACACCTCAAGGTATTCGCTGAGGGCATAATGAGTCCATGAAAAATTAAACTTTTTGTCAAAAGTTAGCGGAAAGGGAGACTTTGTGAGAAAAACAATAAAAATCAATTTCCACTAACTTGTGCCAAAAAAATCTTCTATGAACTCGTATGCCCCTCATATTTCTCACACTTAGCATGGGTATATGTAAAATACACCCCAAAACACATTGTCCTACTTCTCCTGAGTACGGCGATACCACATGTGTGACATTTTTGCAGCCAAGATGCGCAAAGGGCCCAAAACCAATGAGTACCTTTAGGATTTCACAGGGCATTTTTATGCATTTGGATTCTCACACTTTAGGGGCCCCTAAAATGCCAGGTGAGTATAAATACCCCACATGTGACCCCATTTTGGAAAGAAGACACCCCTAGGTATTCTGTGAGGGGCATGGTGAGTCCACAGAATTTTTATTTTTTGGCTCAAGTCAGCGGAAATTGTTTTAGTGGAAAGTCTCATATTCCACTAACTTGTGACAAAAAATAAAATTTTACATGAACTCACCATACCCCTCACAGAATACCTTGGGGTGTCTTCTTTCCAAAATGGGGTCACATGTGGGGTATTTATACTGCCCTGGCATTTTAGGGCCCCTAAAGCGTGAGAAGAAGTCTGAATCCAAATGCGTAAAATGCCCTGAAATCCTAAAGGTACTCATGGTTTAGGGCCCTTGCACCAAGCTGCAAAAGTGGCACACATGTAAGCTGCTCAGAGTAGGCAGTCAATGTTTTGGGTGTATTTATATATACCCATACTTTGTGTGAAAATATCTTTGTAAATCGACAACTTTTAAAATTTTTATACAAAGTTGACAATTTACAGAGATATTTCTCTCACCCAACATGGGTGTATGTAAAAATACACCCCAAAACACATTGCCCTACTTCTCCTGAATGCGGCGATACCACATGAGTGACACTTTTGCAGCCTGGGTGCGCAAAGGGGCCCAAATTCCAACGAGTACCTTTAGGTTTTACATGGCGGCTCACAATTTAGCCCGCCCAAAATGCCAGAACAGTAAACACACCCACAAATGACCCCATTTCGGAAAGTAGACACCCCAAGGTATTCACTGAGGGGCATAGTGAGTCCGTCTGAGATTTTTTTTTTGCCAGAAGTTATCAGAAATTGAAACTTTTTTTTTTCTCAGAAAGTGTCATTTTCCGCTAACTTGTGAAAAAAAATGAAATGATACATGAACTCACCAAGCCCCTCCGCGAATACTTTGGGGTGTCTTCTATCTAAAATGGTGTAATTTGGGGGGTATTTATACTATCCTGGCATTCTAGCACCTGAAGAAACATGACAGGTGCTCAGAAAGTCAGAGCTGCTTCAAAATGCCGAAATTCACTTTTTTGCACCATAGTTTGTAAACGCTATAACTTTTACCCAAACCAATAAATATACACTTATTGGATTTTTTTTTATCAAAGACATGTAGAACAATAAATTTAGAGCTAAATTTATTTAGAAATGTAGTTTTTTTTTGAAAAATTTTACAACAGAAAGTGAAAAATGTCATTTTTTTGCAAAAATGTTGTTAAATTTTTATTAATAGCAAAAAAATTAAAAATGTCAGCAACAATGAAATACCACCAAATGAAATCTCTATTAGTGAGAAGAAAGGGAGGTAAAATTCATTTGGGTGGTAAGTTGCATGACGGAGCAATAAACGGTGAAAGTAGTGTAGTGCAGAATTGTAAAAAGTGGCCTGGTCATTAAGGGTGTTTAAGCTAGGGGGGCTGAAGTGGTTAAAATGTTTCCACCAGTTCGACAGTCAAAGAGTTCTAACTGTTCATTTTTAAGACACATTTTAATATATAGAGATTACAACATGCATCTATTATTTATATATATTTATATAGCACATCCATCCGAGACAGAGATAACAGTTCCCTCAGCATTTGGAAGGATTTGGTTTTCCCATCAATGAACACATGATTGTAGTTATCATGTTTTGTATTGTCTCTCACTCGAAACCCTGCAGTTCATTCAGATGGTGATTCCTCCAAATAGAAGTAACCAACTTTTCATCCAGACTTGTAGTAGCTGCTGGATCACTTCATATGGACTGTGATGTTACTTCCCAGATTTCAAACACATCATAGTGAATGTCTTGAAAATAGAATCATTTAACCATGTGGTGAATTATGTAAGACATAAAGGAGGGCCTTTGTGTGACTCTTGTCATACATTTTCAAAGTCTATTCCATACTATCAGTTTACTTTTTCATAACAATGAGTATATATTTAAAGCATCAAATTCCCTCAAATATCTGGGAGCATCGATAACTCTTGGGGGTGTCACCTATAAAATACTTAGAGCCACAACAGCCGCTTTATCCTGTGGGAGCAAAATAGACTTTTCCCAGTGTATCTTCAATCCTGGAATTTCAGAACGTATTAACCATTTGAACCACAGACACAGAAGGATCCTCAAGAAGAAATAAAAAATCATCTGCAAAGACGGATCTCTTCTCCTCTCCTAGCCTATACTTAAAATCAGGAAAAACTGTTTTTGCTTATTAAGGATCTATAGGTCTTTAATTGTGGGAAAAATAGCAGTGGGGGCAGAGGGCATCCCTTCCTAGTACCCCTTCCCAAACAAAGTGGGGGAGAAATTATCCCATTTACTGCACCATTGTCATAAGCCTGGAACAGGGTCTATGAAACCTTCTTAAAAATTTTGTACAAGAAACAAGCTCTTTACACCCACTAGTAATAGTATATTGATTATAGCTCTGTTGTTGTCTTGTCTCCACCATTCCAACCACCAGAAAATTACAAAAAACCTTTCTAAAACTAAAACATAAGGCTTTCATTAGCATAAAGCCCGTCATATCCTTGTTTTTTTTTGGGATGATGTAACCCTAGACCAGGTGTTGGCAACCCGCGGCTCCAGAGCCGCATGCGGCTCTTTTGAGTCTTTGCCGCGGCTCTGACAGCAGGGCAGACAAACGCCCACATACTACAGTCTGTGGCGGGGCACAGGAACTTTAATTCCCTGCCCGGCTGGCCGCCTACTGCCATAGGCTTCAGGTCTAGTCGGCACGACGTGCGCGATGACGTTACCGCACGCCGTGCGTGATGACGTCACTCCAACACGCGCCAGAATAGTGGTGTGCGCACGTCTGCCCAGGCCCCAGCGGACCGACCGTTATCAGTGCACACAGGTTGGGGGGGGGTCTGGTTGGCAGTTTGTGGGAGCAAATAAATGGATGGCAATCATGGCACAGACTTGTGGGGGCAAATTAATGGATGGCAGTGGCACTGGCACAGTGTGGGGGCAAATTATTTAATGATGGCTGTGCCGTTCAGGAGCAAAAATCCCATTAACCAGGTAAATTAAATATTTTAATTAGATATTAATTTGCAAAAATATATTTTACATTGTTAAGTGAAATAGTCCTTTTTTTCTTCAGATTGACAGCTAACTGCAGGATCCTGTATATAGCATTAAGGTAAGAAACAATATATGCAGTGTTATATTTGTTTTAAATGTCGCAATGGTTTTGCGGCTCCCAGGTTTTTTTTTCCTTCGGAAACGGGTCCAAGTGGCTCTTTATGTCTTAAAGATTGCATACCCCTGCCCTAGACCCTGATTTATAATCTTGCAGATAATTATATAATGCAGTTAATGAATGAAATGTATTGATAGTATTCTACATTTTAATAAGTACAAATCTATTTTGGAATCAAAAGAAGTTTTCTGAATCTTTGATACTGATGACTAGTGTTGAATGAAATGTGCTTTTCTTCATGGATCCGAAGTCACTTCAGGTCATAGATCCGAACTCGCTTCGTTCAAAACTTCATAGGGGCTCCGTTGTAGTGAAATTCGTTAAGTCCGGTCTCAGGAGACTTTATAACTTGGAAACCATTTCCAGTCAGTACTAAAGCTGACTTCGGACTTAATGAATTCCACCTCCGCTCATACATTTGAGATGGGTCTCCGTACAGAATTCGAATGACGTTTTTAACTAAGCGACTTTGGATCTATGGTCCGAAGAACCCTTCTCTTAACACCACTCATGATCTATCCTCTAGATAGATGACAAAGGAGGCTGGACAGTCATGTCATAGCAAACTGGGCCACTTCTGGCCACTGTTCAAATATGACTGCCTAGAACTCCAGGTCAGGGTACAAGATATGTTCTGGACTCAGTAAGGGCGCAGTCTTTTAGAAGTTGGCCAGTAGTACCAGTGCCATAGAGAAGAATAAAATTTGGGCAAGGTGTGGAACTGTGAGACATTGGTGAAAAAGAGAGCTGACCAGAAGTAATATCTTAAGCCTTCTGTGGTCAAATTTAATTTACCTGTCATAGTTTTATTTTTTCCATGGTTATTTGTGCTATTTTGTCTGTGTTTTTACCATTACTGCCCCCCCCCCAAATTATTCTCCTCTACTAGTTCAACCAGAATGTATTTTTATTTACAAGTAAGATTGTTTATTTTCACATTGTTGCTTTTTTTAGATTATCTTTTTCTTACCTATTGATGCCATTTTTTTTTGCTAATATCGGCCCGCCCTTGTTTAAATTTGTTTAGCCGGTAATCACATTAGTCTATATTGTCTTTTTCTTATTCATCTGTTGATGTTCTGATTAGAGATGAGCGAATCGAATCCTACAAAGTGGAATTCGATCCGAATTTCAGGATAAATTTGATTCGCCTTGAAGTCGAATTTCCTTGTGCTTCGTGTAAGCGAATCAATTTAACCTAAAATAGTATAAAAACCAAAAAATGTTATTCTTACCTCCTCCATTTGCTCACGATGGGCCACCAGCCGCCATTTAGATTGACGATCTCGGCCAAAATCCCGTGCTTGGTGACGTCACCACGTCAGCCAGTGTGATGACATAATCTCGCACCGAGCGAATGGACGCGGTAAGTTTGAGTTCATTTTTTTGTATGTTAATTTCACACTGTTTTTATACTCAGATGCCGCTATCATGTATGAATGCGGCATCAGAGGGGTACAATGATGTGGGGCGGCGCTATAGTAGCTCCCTGTCATTGCACCCACTACTTACAAAAAAATGCGCTTCGTGATGAAGTAATTTGTCACGAAGTAAATTTTTTTGTAAAATTCGGCAAATCAGCCGAATCGAGCCTTTGAAAAATTCGCTTATCTCTAGTTCTGATTTCTGTGTTGCATTACCGTCCATATCCAGCCACAGAGATCCCCCTGATGTTCTAGTTGACCTGGACCAGTTTGCTGGCGCTAATTAACTATCCTTGTGCATACCTCACTTTTTTAGGCACTTTGTAAGTAAAAATTAGCTTTATTTACTAATTTTATCTCTGATACCCCAAAGGGGGTGGAACTGGTGCCTTTACCTAGCTATAAAGTTTGTTCTAGACCAGGCATGCTCAACCTGCAGCCCTCCAGCTGTTGCAAAACTACAACTCCCAGCATGCCCGAACAGCCTACAGCTATCAGCCTACAGCAGGGCATTGTGGGATTTGTAGTTTTACAACAGCTGGAGGGCCGCAGGTTGAGCATGCCAGTTCTAGACATAATAATGCTATGATTGTTTATATTGTCTGATGAATGGTGATTGTACACCCGAAATGCGTTGCAATCATTAGAGGAAAAAGGAAGTGATTATTTATCTATCTTGGATCTTCTATGATTCACTCAGATGAAAATGCAGCAGGAGTTTTGTTTTTTTTGTACTTTTATAGCTTCCAGTCATTCTTTTTGTCCTAAGTAATATTATGTCACCTACCGGAAGCAAACTGTGGCCTGCTGCTACTTCCACTGGCCGCATGGGTGGTGCTGACTCTGCTGCTACTGCTGTCTTCACGTCTACAGCCATTCACATTCTCACAAATGCACACGTCTTTCATTTTGAACTCTGTTGCTTATTAACAAATTTTATTATGAGGCCTCATTAAACAACACTCATTCTACAAATATACTGCTACTGACACTAAAATGTGCAATTTGAAACTGTAGCAAAATTTGTTTTTTAGAAAGAAAATGTTGCACAAACTGCACAATGTATCCAACAAAATATAAAATGCTGGAGGTGCTGGGAATAGCTCTATAAAACAATTATGAACTGTACAAGATTGAGGTGTTTGAAAAAAAAGGTCTGCTCATTCACAAAAAAAATGTTTGCAGGATTTTTGAGATTGCAGTGTCCAGCAGCTGTCCTCACTGTAAAACGCATACAGAACATTGCCCGTCTCCTTTGCTCCCACTTTCCACTGATAAAACCCTGACATTTCTACCTATTAATGCAATCTACCTAATAAAATAAATTCCTAAGGCTACTAACACACTCTCGTTTGGTGCGGATCATGGATCTGCACAAATGCATCCGTTCAGATAATACAACCACATGCATCCGTTCAGAACGTATCCGTTTGTATTATCTTTAACATAGCCAAAGCGGATCCGTCTTGAACACCACTGAAAGTCAATGGGGGACGGATCCGTTTTCTATTGTGCCATATTGTGTCAGTGAAAACAGATCTGTCCCCATTGACTTATATTGTGTGACAGGATGGATCAGTTTGGCTCAGTTTCGTCAGACGGACACCAAAACGCCGCAAGCAGCGTTTTGGTGTCCGCCTCCAAAGCGCAATGGAGGCGGAACAGAGCCAAACTGATGCATTCTGAGTGGATCCTTATCCATTCAGCATGCATTAAGGGCAAAACTGATCCGTTTTGGACCGCTTGTAAGAGCCCTGAATGGATCTCACAAATGAAAAACAAAACGCCAGTGTGAAAGTATCCTAAGCTATCCCTGCATGGCCCTAATATGGTTATTTTGTGTCTGCAGTTGGTGTCTGCCAGAGACATGGTAAACACTATATCTGATATCCCTAGCTGAGCTCTCAATGTCGTCTGTGCTTTTCACATAGTACACAATCTAACCGACCATCTGATATCCAGCCTTTGGATTGGCTGCCAAACTGCTTGCAAAGCATTGTGGGCAAGCCCACCAGCCAGGGCCCTTCCAGGGACACTCCATCTTCACCCTCCCTATTATTTCTCTTGCATTTTAACAGTAAAATGACAAGCATATTTGACAAGATTCCTCAAGAACGAGTTTTGTGAAATCTTTGATGAACCCAATTAGTTTAGAATCAGATCACACATCTCAAGCCAACCATGCAAGCTTTTTTTTTAAACTTCAAGAGTCTACAGTTCTTAAGTGTTTTATAGATGTAT
>CM065592.1:21837460-21858518 GCA_033119425.1 Bufotes viridis | reverse complement strand
AAAAGTTAAGAAGAGTAAGAAGAAATTCATTATGTGCTCGAAATAGGGTGCTTTAATCCCTAGGTCGTGTCTGATATTGGTGTATAGGGCCTCCACGTCAAGACTGGCCAATTTTGTTTGAGCTGTGACCTGTATGTCCTGGAGCCTGGTGACCACATCCTTAGTGTCCCTGATGTAGGATGGCAAGCAGGAGACAAAAGATGCCAAGAATTTGTCCACGTATTGACTGATATTCTCAGTGAGGCTATTATTCCCCGATACAATCGGTCTGCCTGGTACAGGTCTTCTCTGTTTGTGTATCTTTGGAACAGCATATATGGTCGCAATCGTAGGATGTGACTTATAGAGGAATTTGTATTCGTCTATGGTGATGAGTCCATCATCTCTCGCCTTTGTTAGTATTTTTCTCAGTTCCACCAAGAATGTCTCAGTTGGGTTATGGCGCAGTTTTTGATATGTGTCACTTCGTGTGACAAGCTCATCTACCATTCTTTTGTATTGACTCCTATCCATTAGAACAACATTACCTCCTTTATCGGAGGGTTTAATTACCAACTCCTCATTTTCACTAAGTTCCCCTAGTGCTTGTTGTTCATCAGCTGCCAGATTCAACTGTGTAGCCGGTATCTTAGTGTTCAGAATTTTGAGATCTCTTGTTACTAGTTGAACAAATGTGTCAATATTGCCATATTGTGAAAAAGGAGGTGTGTATTTAGATTGTGGTCTAAATGTGGATAGGGGTGCTTCAATTTTGTCCGGGATGGTTTCGTCATCGGTGTCTAATGATTCAAGAATGGCCAGGGCTTGCTTCTCTTTTGCCTGTAGGCGTTGTGATTCCTTAGATTGTTGGTTAAAAGATTTGTGAAGAGCCAGTTTGCGTGCAAATAAATTCACATCCTTTACCCAACTGAAACAGTCAAAATGGGGAGTTGGGGTGAAAGAAAGACCTCTACTAAGTACTTTTATATGTCGTTCCTCCAGCTGAAAACTGGATAAGTTTATGATCCTAAGTGGGTCATCTATGTTCTTGGATTTATCATCCACTTGTCCCTGTCTCTCTGAGGTAGGCCTTGGCCTAAAAAAGATGGTGGAGCTATCATGGTGCCTGTAGATGCCGTGCTCATAGGTGGTGCACAGGAGGAGGTGAAAGGCACAGAGGGCAAAAGTTGTCCTCCAAAATTGGATACAGGTTGTAAGGAATTGTTTTGAGGATTGGCACCCTCTCCAGCGGGCATGTTGCTGGACATGTTGCTAGCCCTACATCCAGCAACATGTCCGCTGGAGAGGACATGTCTCTTGTTTGCCATCCTACATCAGGGACACTAAGGATGTGGTCACCAGGCTCCAGGACATACAGGTCACAGCTCAAACAAAATTGGCCAGTCTTGACGTGGAGGCCCTATACACCAATATCAGACACGACTTAGGGATTAAAGCACCTTATTTCGAGCACATAATGAATTCCTTCTTACTCTTCTTAACTTTTTACTCACTCATAATTATTTTCTTTTTGATGGCCATTTTTATTTACAGTTGGTTGGTACCGCGATGGGTAGTAAGTGTGCACCGAATTATGCTAATCTTTTTTAGGGTGGTGGGAAGATACTACAGTTTTTACACCTGATTTAATTAATTTCACCCAACACGTTCTTTTTGGGGTCGATATATCGACGACGTACTCATACTATGGGATGGTACCACAGATCATTTTCAAGAATTTGTCCGTGTTCTTAACACTAACTCCATAGGCATGACCTTTACCTCTGAAATACATGACAAAACAATTACATTTTTGGATCTTACACTTGTCCTGGACCCTGATGGCCACATCCAGACAGATGTCCATCGCAAACCGACATCAACAAACAATTTGTTGCAATGGAATAGTTACCATCCCAAACCGTTGAAAAACGGAATACCTGTTGGACCAATACATCAGGGCTCGCAGAAATTGTTCTGATGATGCCAGCTTCATCAAAGAAAGCAAAATCTTATATGAACGGTTTCGTGCCAGAGGATACCCTAAGAAAGTACTGCATCATGCCTATGCGAGAGCATGTAATACCAACCGTACCGCTCTGTTGAACACCAGACGAGAAGATACAAAAGCACAGGTTGTAAGGTGTATTGGCACTTTTGATGCACAAAACAACCGTATCTTTCAGATTCTGAAAAAACATTGGCATGTCCTATGGGCGGACAATGACCTAAGGTCAGTTATAACCCAGAATCCCAGTATCACCTACCGTCGTGGCAGGAACCTGAAGGATCTCCTGGTCCACAGCTTCTACCGGACAGAACCACCTAAAGCGACCTGGCTCAGGTCGGGAGTGTTGGGTACCTATCCCTGTGGTGACTGTGTTTATTGCCCTATGGTGAGGAAATGTAAATCCTTCATCAATCTGGTGGATGAAAGGGAATATGAAATTAGACAGTTCATCAAATGTAAAACTAGAGGCATCATTTATGCCATCCAATGCCCCTGCCCGAAAATTTATGTTGGCAAAACGTCCCAAGAATTCAGGAAAAGGATCTGCCAACATATCAGCAACATCAACACCAAGGCGGATACCTCAATCTCCAGACATGTGAGAACATATCACAGAGGAGACCATAAAGTGTTACATTTTTGGGGGATATGCAAAAAAAACCCTGGGAGCCAGAAAGGGTGATTTGGATGCTATCCTATTGAGAGAGGAAACTAGGTGGATTTACCGCCTTAACAGTCTGAATCCAAAAGGCCTTAATGAGGGCTTTGCATTCACGGCTTTTCTGTAAATAGGAGAAAAACTAAACTGACGGTATTTACTATATGATATAGTGTTTTTGATCACCGATAAGTGTATAAACTAGTACCTTAAACATTACATAAACTAGAGAACCAGTTTGTAGAGTGCACCATATACAATCAATATTTATTTGAATAACTAAACGTGATGTATTGTATTGCTATTTTGCATGACAGTGCGAGCCAACATCAAAGATAACTATAGCTACCTACTATGTGTAAGTCTCCTTAGGAAACCATTGTCACCCATATGCAGCCTCCTCCATTTCCATATTCCATATCTGAGTGGAACAAAGTGTCCCCTTATATATACCAGTTCTATGAGCTGTTATCTAATGCGCTACTGTACTGGCACTCTCTATTCTTTTCCTGTATTACACTGCAAGCAGTGTAGTAAGACACTAGTACTCTTACACCTGTATTATCACAATTTGCACATCCCCTATTTTTCTATATACCTTTATACATACACATCTGACATTTACACAGACTATTAGACACTGTAGTGATGTCCCCAATGTGGATTCTAACTGTACCCTACATGGAGTTATATTTTGTACACATGTCACACGTGAGGGTGGTCACTTAGAGAGCGTTACTTATGTTAGATTATAAACACTAGATTTTTCCTTCCCTTATTGCACAGTATCTATACTGACATACTTAGTCAATTATATATGTAAGGGCACGCATATTCATTTACTGTATATAATATCACGATGGTGTATCACATATGCCCATATTACAGCCCCGTCTTCCCTCTTTTTCCCCTATTCAAGCAGGGAAACTTCAGAAGACAAACAGTACGCGCATCGTCTCAGTGCGCAGCGCATGCGCGGACGAACTTCTTTGTGAATTTGTCTATGAGTACGCGCATCTGCTCAGTGCGCAGGGCGTCATGATGACGCGCTGCCAGGCATTCAGGATTGTATATCAGAGAGGCACACAGCATTTTGGGTAAGATACTTGATAGGCTGTCATGACACCTAGCAAATAAGTAACAGGTTATCGTACCTGTCAATCTAAGACTCATTATAAATAGCTCCAATGCAGTGGTGACACTCAATGCTGCCCATCCCCCTGAAGAAGCCATAATGTTGGTGAAACATGTTGGGGGGCAGTTTTAGATTTTAGATCAGTACGCCTCTCCGTCAACTCTGCATTAATGACCCAAATTAGATAGTGACCGCATTAACATCAGAGCTCAGAGGTGCTGGTTTTTAAAGTGGCATGTAGCACGTAGCCACCACTACACTCCAGCATCAATATAAGGACTACTCCTCATGCAAGTGGCAGTCCGGGAGAGCGCACTAACAATAGTAGCGCCCCCCTGCCACTGCTTCAGTAAACAGCACATGCTGTAGTTGACTACAGATTAGAAATTAGCCTCACGGCTTATACAAAAGCTGCCACAACTGAGCCATGACATCAAAGTGAATAGGCAGGAGAGTGTGCACATCTCCTTCACCTATCACTGCAGATACTGACAATCACTGGCGGAGTGGTGGCTGTATTTTTAATCACCCCCTGTTTTGTTTTGTATGGTTCTAAATGACACATGTATGAAATACTTTATATTTGTTACAATAAAAGTGAAGTTTTAATTTATTTCACACCTGGGTTAAGATAGGTTGCACAGCCTAGTTTAGGCATTTGCTTGTATATTAAGTATCTACAACCTTACCCAGGTTAGGTCTTTAGGAAATTTGGTTTTATTCAACCAGCAAGTAATTTTTTGACAGGAAATGACATAGGTGTCTCCCAAAAGATAATAAGATGATGTACAAGAGGCATTATTGTGGAAAAAAAACATTTCTCAGCTTTTATTTACATTTGAGCAAAAAGTGTCCAGTCCAAAATTCTTCTTCATACCTTTCTCAATTATCAATAGAAAAGCCTTTATTGGCTATTACTGCAATCAAACGCTTCCTATAATTGCAGACCAGCTTTTTGCATGTCTCAGCAAGTATTTTTGCCCATTCATCTTTAGCAATGAGCTCCAAATCTTTCAGGTTGGAGGGTCTTCTTGCCATCACCCTGATCTTTAGCTCCCTCCACAGATTCTCAATTGGATTCAAGTCTGGACTCTGGCTGGGCCACTCCAAAACGTTCATGTTGTTGTCTGCTAACCTTTTCTTCACCACTTTTGCTGTGTGTTTTGGGTCATTGTCATGCTTAAAGGTCCACTTGTGCCCAAGACCAAGTTTCTCTGCAGACTGCCTGATGTTGTCGTTGAGAATCCTCATGTATTTCTCTTTTTTCATGGTGCCCTTTACTCTGATTAGGTTCCCTGGTCCATTGGCTGAAAAACACCACCAAAGCATTAGGTTCCCACCACCATGTTTGACAGTGGCGATGGTGTTCTTTGGGTTGAAGGCTTCTCCTTTTTTACGCCAAATGAAGGAAACATAATTGTGACCTAACAATAAAATTTTTGTTTCATCTGACCATAACACAGAAGACCAGAAGTCGTCTTCTTTGTCCAGATGAGTTTTTGCAAAGGCCAAGTGAGCTTTTGTGTGCCTTATCTGGAGAAGTGGCGTCCTCCTTGGTCTGCATCCGTGGAACCCAGCAGTGTGCAGTGTCCGTTGGATTGTCTGCCTTGAGACATTGTCACCATTAGAGCCCTAGATTCACCAAGATGGCCTCTGTGGTGTTCCTTGGATTCTTTTTCACCTCTCTAACTATCCTCCTGGCCAGCACAGGTGTCACTTTTGGCTTCCGACCACGTCCTCTGAGATTTTCCACAGTGTGGAACATCTTGTATTTTTTAATAATACTTTGCACTGTAGCTACTGGAACTATAAAACATTTAGAAATGGCCTTGTAGCCTATTCCTGACTTGTGAGCAGCCACAATACGCAGCCGCAGGTCCTCACTGAGCTCCTTTGTCTTAGCCATGACTGTCCACAAACCAACTGCAGAGAGTTGCTGTTTTTCACCTGTTGAGTTGATTAAAACAGCTGTCCCCAATTAATCAGGGTAATTTGGATGCTTTAGAACAGCTTGGACTATTTCGAATGGTATAGAACGTTGGATTTTCCCGCAGACTGTGACAGTTTGTGAAGGGTATGAATAATTTTGGACTGGACACTTTTTTGCTAAAATGTAAATAAAAGCTGAGAAATGTTTTTTTTTTTTCCACAATAATGCATCTTGTACATCGTCTTATTATCTTTTGGGAGACACCTATGTCATTCCCTGTCAAAAAATTACTTGCTGGTTGAATAAAAGTAACTTTAAGTCAAAATTTGCCAGGGGTATGAATAATTATGGGCAGCACTGTATATATATATATATATATATATATATATATATATAGTCGCTCAGATATGAGGCAGCACACCAATGCAGATAGTGGTGACCCAATTTTATTCCAAAGCTACGTTTCTGCCTTCTCAATGAGGCCTTTGTCAAGAGCGTGGCTTTGGGACAAATGGGTCCACTATCTGCATTGGTGTGCTGCCTCATATCTGAGCGACTATATTTGAGGAAGATCGTCCGTTTTCCTGAGGAATTGCACCCACCCACACCTGAACAGTGCTGCTTTATTTTGGTGTTTATATATATTGTGGTAAGGTGCAGGGTGCCGTCGTGGATGGCAGGTATGTGTCACCGAGGTTCATAGCCTCGGTGAGGTAAGAGCCCGTTTTTATTGATGTCAGCAGCAGCTAGTGCTACTGACAGAGTTTAAATAGCATGGCTGCAAAGCCGATCCGGGCCGGCTCTTACCGGGAGCAGCTAAAGTGTAGGGTGGGTGGCTGCTCCCCACGACCCAGTCCTGGTTTTGGGCTGGGTTTAAAAGCTCAGCTAGCTCAGCAGCTGGAGGTGGTGATTATCCTGGAGCTGCTAACAGGGCTCTGGAGTTCTCTGTCCTGAAGGAAAGAGCTCAGCAAGGAGGTGTTTTGTTCCTGGCTACCTGAAGCTGGATTCTCCTGCGGCTGGGCCGACAGCGTGGTGCGAACCTGCACCTACACCTCCCAGGTGACTGAACCTGTGTTGGCCTGTTTTTGTTTTGCCACGTTATTTCCGTTGTGTGTGAACTGTCACCAAAGAGACTGTTTTTCATTTATGGTGTGCAAGTGTGAATAAAACACTGTTTGTTGCACAATCTGGACTCCTTGTTTTGCCTCTAAACTGCACCCGCACCGCTGTCTACCAGAGCGACTCCCACATTTGGTGGAGGATGCGGGCATGCGCAGTGAGGCTGGCGTGAACGCCGAAGTTTTGTTTTTCTAAAGTGCATGGAATATATTAAGCCAGCAAAGCTGCAAGCAGGAGTTTCTGGCAACATGGAGGCTGCTGTGAAGGCTCTCATAGAGGCTAACGTGCAGCAGCGGGAGACCAACCAACTACTGCTACAACATGTGATGGCGTTACAGGCGGCAGGAGCGTCCCACCACGTCCATGATGCCCGGAAGCGGTCCGTGCGGCGATCCCAAAAATGACCCCCGCAGACGGCGTTGAGACGTACCTGGCGGTTTTGAGAAGGTCGCCGTGAGGAAAAGCTACCCGTGACCAGTGGGCCGAGGTGGTTGCTCCGTTCCTGGCATCCGGACCCCAGCAAGTTTTTGATTTGGCAGGCGACCAGGCTGCTGACTATTCCACGGTGAAGGGGAGATCCTGGCCAGACTGGGGAGTAAACGTGTTGGTCCGGGCTCAGCGGGTCCACCAGTGGGACTTCAAAGTGGCTGAACCCGCCAGGCCGCAGTACTATGAGTTGCTGCACAGGTTGCAAAAATGGCTGCAGCCTGAGGTTCTAAGTCCGACTGCTATGCTGGACCGGCTGCTGGCTGACATGTTTTGGAGGGCCTTGCCTTACCCCTTCAACACTGGATTGGCCAGGTATCCCCCACCGATGCCCTTGAGATGGTCGACCTGGTGGAGCGATATGAGGCCACCAGAAACCTGCAGGGGGTTCTTTTGGGAGGGGGCCAGTCAAGCCCCGGAAATCTCCACCCCAGTCCCGGCGCCGGCCAAACCCGCCCGGGATGTACCTCTTGCAGATCCGTCCCCAGTGGTCTGTTGGCAGTGTCGGGAGCCTGGACACATAAGGGCCAACTGTCCACAGTGGGGGAACCCATGGAGACTAATTATGGGTACCGGGCTTCCATGTATGCCCGGAGACTGTGTCGACCGGCATCCCGGGACAATAGACAATCGTCATCTGTGCCAGGTGCAAGTCGGGGATAACCTGGCAGTGGCGCTGTTGGACTCAGGGAGCCTGGTAACCCTGGTAAGTGCTGCCCTGGTACAGCCCACCCAGTATACGGAGCCGGACAGTGGGTGTGGTGTGCATACACGGAGACTTAAGGACTATCCCACTGCTGTAATGTCTCTGTCCACGGCGGTCGGCACCTGGACTTGTGAAGTGGCGATCTCCACAAAGCTGCCCTATGAACTAATAGTGGGGAGAGACTTCCCTGGTTTTCCGTCACTGTGGCCTGAGATGAAAGTGACTAATAGCCCTGAGACAGGGGTAGCCCTAGCAGAGTGGCCTGATACCCCTGGAAGGCCTGAACCCTGGGAGCCCGAGTCTGAAGGGCCAGCGGTAGGGGTGACCACTGCTGCAGCGGTAGTGGGGAGACAACCCCACTGAGTGTAATGGTGGGAGACACGAGGACTTGCCACGGGACCTGAGTTGGCAGACCTCAATGTCTCGGGGAAAATTTTGGGACCGCACAACACCGGACCAAACCCTAACCAGGGCCTGGGAGAATGTGCTGGAAATTGATGGTAAACCCCAGAAACCAGGGGCTGAATTAATGTTCCCACGATTTATTGTTCTGCAGGATATGTTGTATCGGGTGAGACCAAATCGAGGTGAACCTGTTGAACAGTTGGTGGTGCCCACAGCGTATCGCAAGCTTGTCATGGAGCTTGCCCACCAACATGTTCTTGGGGGACACCTGGGGTGGCAGAAAACCCAGGACCGCATACTGCAGCGGTTTTATTGGCCCAGTGTGTTCAAGGAAGTAGAAAATTATTGTAAGTCCTGTCCAACCTGTCAGATAACTAGCCCCCAGCCACATTTCCGTAGTCCTCTGGTACCTCTGCCAGTTATTGAAGTACCGTTTGAAGCGAATTGCTATGGATTTAGTTGGGCCTGTACCAAAGTCTGCTAGGGGCCACCAACACATTCTGGTAGTTCTCGACTATGCCACTCGGTATCCGGAGGCGGTGCCTCTACGACATACCTCAGCTAAGCTCATTGCCAAAGAGTTAATGGAGATGTTTTCCGTGTGGGCCTGCCAAAAGAGGTTCCTGACAGACCAAGGGACCCCTTTTATGTCCAAAGTAATGAAGGAACTGTGTAAATTGTTTGCGTATAAAGCAGATTACGGACGTCCGTTTACCATCCGTAAACAGACGGTCTTGTTGAGAGGTTTAACCAAACTCTAAAAAAATATGTTAAAAGGGTGGTGTCTAGAGATGGGAAGGACTGGGACCTGCTTCTGCCCTATCTCATGTTCGCAGTGCGAGAGGTACCCCAGGCCTCTACTGGGTTCTCGCCCTTCGAACTGCTTTATGGCAGACACCCTCGGGGCCTGTTGGATATCGCCAAGGAAGCATGGGAACAACAGCCTGTCCCCACAAAAGTGTCATTGAGTATGTCGCCCAGATGCAGGAACGGATGGAAAGGGTGTTGCCCTTGGTCCGAGGAGCATATGGAGGCAGCGCAACAAGCCCAGAGTAGGGTGTACAACCGTCAGGCTCGGGTGCGGGACTTCAATCCGGAGATCGGGTTTTGGTTCTGGTACCCACCCTTGACTAACAAATTCCTAGCTAGGTGGCAGGGCCCCTATGAGGTGATCGAGAAGGTAGGGAAGTGAATTACAAGGTACACCAGCCAGGGCGGCGCAAGCCGAGGCAGGTGTACCACGTGAATTTACTTAAGCCGTGGAAAGATAGGGACGCGGCCGACGGCCACAGCCCCCGGCCAGGGCTTCTAGGTGAAAAGGGTCCAGCCCCACAGTTCGAGGCCTGTGAAGCCGTAACCACGGTAAAATTGCAGACAGTCCTGTCTTCAAACAAGTTCAGGAAGTCAGGGAGTTCCTCAGTCGGAACACGGATGTGTTCTCGGACCTCCCTGGCCGCACGTCTCTCATCCGACATGACATCGTCACTGAGCCTCAGGCCAAGGTCCGGTTAAAACCATACCGGGTACCCGAGGCTCGGCGGCGGGCCATCGCGGAGGAAGTGCAGTTAATGTTGAAGCTCGATGTCATTGAGGAGTCGAAAAGTTAGTGGGCCAGTCCCATAGTCCTAATACCCAAGCCGGATGGGACGTTGCGGTTCTGCAACGACTTTCGCAAGTTAAATGAAGTATCCAAGTTTGACGCGTATCCCATGCCCCGAGTAGACGAGCTTGTTGAAAATTTAGGACAAGCCCGTTATTTTTCTGTGCTGGACCTCACTAAAGGGTACTGGCAGGTACCCTTAACGGAGGCGGCTAAGGAAAAAACCGCGTTTGTTACCCCGCAGGGCCTGTATCACTACAAGGTGTTACCCTTTGGCCTGCATGGCGCCCCCGCCACTTTCCAGAGGTTAATGGACATAGTGCTGCGACCACATCGTCGGTACGCCTCGGCCTACTTAGATGATGTAGTCATCCACAGCACCGACTGGGAAAGCCATTTACCCAAGGTGCAGGCGGTAGTGGATGCCCTGAGGAAAGCTGGACTAACCGCCAATCCAAAAAGTGTGCGATTGGGTTGGAAGAGACCAAATATCTGGGATATGTAATTGGGCGGGAGTCATCAAACCTCAGGTAACTAAGGTAGAGGCCATTCGTAGCTGGCCCCGACCGGTCACCACCAGGCAGGTAAAGTCGTTCCTGGGGATTGTAGGATACTACATGAGGTTTGTGCCCCACTTTGCCACAATAGCAGCGCCATTGACAGACCTGTTGAAGGGGCGAAAGTCTGGGAGGGTTAGCTGGAGTGAGAAGGCGGAGGAGGCTTTCTCCGCGTTGAAGTCGGCCCTGTGTGGGTCCCCGGTTTGGTGACACCCGACTTCAACAAGGAGTTTGTCGTACAGACCGACGCCTCGGAGGTAGGCCTCGGTGCGGTACTGTCGCAGGAGGTCAACGGGGAAGAACATCCCGTTGTCTTCCTGAGCCGTAAGCTCAGTCCCGCCGAGTCCAGATATAGTATAGTGGAGAGGGAGTGCCTGGCTATCAAGTGGGCACTCGAATCTCTCCGCTACTACCTGTTAGGGAGGAGGTTCCGTCTGGTGACCGACCATTCCCCCTCAAATGGATGAGTCAGGCCAAGGAGAGGAATGCTCGGGTCACCAGGTGGTTCCTATCCCTTCAAAATTTCAAGTTCTCCGTGGAACATAGGGCAGGTCGCTTGCAGGGAAATGCAGATGCCCTTTCCCGCGTCCACTGCCTCACATGTGTCCACCCCCTCAGGGTTGAACAAAGGGGGGGGGGTGTGTGGTAAGGTGCAGGGTGCCGTCGTGGATGGCAGGTATGTGTCACCGAGGTTCATAGCCTCGGTGAGGTAGAAGCCCGTTTTTATTGATGTCAGCAGCAGCTAGTGCTACTGACAGAGTTTAAATAGCATGGCTGCAAAGCCGATCCGGGCCGGCTCTTACCGGGAGCAGCTAAAGTGTAGGGTGGGTGGCTGCTCCCACGACCCAGTCCTGGTTTTGGGCTGGGTTTAAAAGCTCAGCCAGCTCAGCAGCTGGAGGTGGTGATTATCCTGGAGCTGCTAACAGGGCTCTGGAGTTCTCTGTCCTGGAGGAAAGAGCTCAGCAAGGAGGTGTTTTGTTCCTGGCTACCTGAAGCTGGATTCTCCTGCGGCTGGGCCGACAGCGTGGTGCGAACCTGCACCTACACCTCCCAGGTGACTGAACCTGTGTTGGCCTGTTTTTGTTTTGCCACGTTATTTCCGTTGTGTGTGAACTGTCACCAAAGAGACTGTTTTCATTTATGGTGTGCAAGTGTGAATAAAACACTGTTTGTTGCACAATCTGGACTCCTTGTTTTGCCTCTAAACTGCACCCGCACCGCTGTCTACCAGAGCGACTCCCACAATATATATATATATATATATATATATATATATATATATATATATATAATTATATTTATTTATTTTTTTCCTTTTTTTTATTACACATTTCTTTGTGCCATACACTTTTTACAATTACTAAGAAAAATATAAAATATATAAATTTAATTTAGTCTCTATTTCTGAAAAGTTTCTGCTGGAATTTTAACTCACAACCTTGCACATTAGAGGCAAGGACCTCGTCCACTCAGCTATAAAGCTGAATTCTAAACTGTGTTAGTAAAACTTTATAGTAGTTTCTCTATCTGATGTAGTAAATATTCCTATAAAGCAGAAGTATCATTGTATGTTTCACTGCAGGTTAACATGTAGCTCTATAGAGTAGTGTGTATATATATATATATATATATATATATATATATATATATATTTAGTAATTACACACTTCTTTTGTGTCATACATTTTTTACAATTACTAAAACAAAATATAAAATATATAAATTTAATCTATAGTTTTGAAACGTCCCTGCCGGGATTTGAACTCACAACCTTGCCCATGAGAGGCAAGGACCTTATCCACTCATATATAAAGTTGAATGCTAAACTGTGTCAGAAAAACCTAAACTGTGTAAAAAAAAACACTATGAGGTTTTTTCTGACACAGTTTAGCATTCAGCTTTATACAGGGAGTGCAGAATTATTAGGCAAATGAGTATTTTGACCACATCATCCTCTTTATGCATGTTGTCTTACTCCAAGCTGTATAGGCTCGAAAGCCTACTACCAATTAAGCATATTTAGGTGATGTGCATCTCTGTAATGAGAAGGGGTGTGGTCTAATGACATCAACACCCTATATCAGGTGTGCATAATTATTAGACAACTTCCTTTCCTTTGGCAAAATGGGTCAAAAGAAGGACTTGACAGGCTGAGAAAAGTCAAAAATAGTGAGATATCTTGCAGAGGGATGCAGCACTCTTAAAATTGCAAAGCTTCTGAAGCATGATCATCGAACAATCAAGCGTTTCATTCAAAATAGTCAACAGGGTCGCAAGAAGCGAGTGGAAAAACCAAGGTGCAAAATAACTGCCCATGAACTGAGAAAAGTCAAGCGTGCAGCTGCCAAAATGCCACTTGCCACCAGTTTGGCCATATTTCAGAGCTGCAACATCACTAGAGTGCCCAAAAGCATAAGGTGTGCAATACTCAGAGACATGGCCAAGGTAAGAAAGGCTGAAAGACGACCAACAATGAACAAGACACACAAGCTGAAACGTCAAGACTGGGCCAAGAAATATCTCAAGACTGATTTTTCTAAGGTTTTATGGACTGATGAAATGAGAGTGAGTCTTGATGGGCCAGATGGATGGGCCCGTGGCTGGATTGGTAAAGGGCAGAGAGCTCCAGTCCGACTCAGACGCCAGCAAGTTGGAGGTGGAGTACTGGTTTGGGCTGGTATCATCAAAGATGAGCTTGTGGGGCCTTTTCGGGTTGAGGATGGAGTCAAGCTCAACTCCCAGTCCTACTGCCAGTTTCTGGAAGACACCTTCTTCAAGCAGTGGTACAGGAAGAAGTCTGCATCCTTCAAGAAAAACATGAATTTCATGCAGGACAATGCTCCATCACACTCGTCCAAGTACTCCACAGCGTGGCTGGCAAGAAAGGGTATAAAAGAAGAAAATCTAATGACATGGCCTCCTTGTTCACCTGATCTGAACCCCATTGAGAACCTGTGGTCCATCATCAAATGTGAGATTTACAAGGAGGGGAAAACAGTACACCTCTCTGAACAGTGTCTGGGAGGCTGTGGTTGCTGCTGCACGCAATGTTGATGGTGAACAGATCAAAACACTGACAGAATCCATGGATGGCAGGCTTTTGAGTGTCCTTGCAAAGAAAGGTGGCTATATTGGTCACTGATTTGTTTTTGTTTTGTTTTTGAATGTCAGAAATGTATATTTGTGAATGTTGAGATGTTATATTGGTTTCACTGGTAAAAATAAATAATTGAAATGGGTATATATTTGTTTTTTGTTAAGTTGCCTAATAATTATGCACAGTAATAGTCACCTGCACACACAGATATCCCCCTAAAATAGCTAAAACTAAAAACAAACTAAAAACTGCTTCCAAAAATATTCAGCTTTGATATTAATGAGTTTTTTGGGTTCATTGAGAACATGGTTGTTGTTCAATAATAAAATTAATCCTCAAAAATACAACTTGCCTAATAATTCTGCACTCCCTGTAGCTGAGTGGATAAGTTCCTTGCCTCTAATGTACAATAACCACTACTCTATAGAGTTACATGTTAACCTGCAGTAAAAATATACAATGATACTTCTGCTGTATAGGATTACTTACTATATCAGAAAGAGAAACTACTAAGAGGTTTTTCTGACACAGTTTAGCATTCAGCTTTCTGAGTGGATAAGGTCCTTGCCTCTAATTTACAAGGTTGTGAGTTCAAATCCTGGCAGAAACTTTTCATAAATAGAGGCTAAATTTTGATTTAAATACACTGACTCGAGCATCGCGCTCAAGCACGCGTGGTGTTCGGCCAAACATAGCGATGCTTGAGCCGGACTGGTGTTCGGCCGAGCATGCTCTTTCAACAACTAATGATTAATCAAACTACCAGTAAATATCAACTCTCCTACCAGTACAAAATGTGATTCAGGATCTTTCTCACTCTATCCAAAGGTATCAGCTCCGACCTGTGAACACAATAATGACTAAAAAGTAATTAGACCAATGATCAGAAACACAAGCACTAATTGCAGGAACACTTGGTCTGCAATATCCTCTCCAACACCAGATCAGTCATCAATTGGAACCCAGTGAGATGTATGCATTAGAAGAGGATCTTCGAGAACTTGAAAAAGACCGAAATTCACTGCATAAAACAGAAATGTTTTAGAAAACCTATAATGTCTTCTCAAACCTTCTCACAGCTATTCTTCTCACCACTGGAAGCTCTAACATTTATTATGGGAACCCTAAACCATAAAAACAATGTGAGAATAAGAACTGTACACTTTATCTGGTAAAAACCCTCAATAAAACTATGGAGGGGGACATGTATGGATTTGGATCAGGCAGTTTGCGTCACATCATTGCCTGAGTTGCTCTCACTTCTCGGAGACTTTGGAGGATATTTATTAACAGATATATATTGGGGCATATTAAAGTCGCAGATTTTGTCACCCGCCATACTGTGGCAAACTCTATGACTTTTTCGAATGTGTGAGTGGTGGAGTGGGCAGGGAAGCAAGTGGACCAACAGACACACCTTATTTATCATTTTCCACGCCATGTTTTGGAGTCTACAATAGCTTAAGAGAACTAGTGCAGAATTAATTCAGTCGCACGGCCTGCTGGAGGCAGCGCTGAGCATCCTCGAGTATCACAGACAGATTAAAGACTGGTGTAAAAAAAATAGTCTTCATAAATGAGCCCATTTGTGTTCATTCTAGATGAATGCCTCAGTAGACAAAAGTCCCTGGAGGAAGGATGATATAGCCGCAATAATAGCATTCTACAAAAGCAGTGAACACAACAAGGAAGAAAACGCCATGACCCTGAAATACAAACCATCCAAAATCCCTGATTATAAATATAAACTTATACTATTCCAAGAACCACACAGTATTTCCTCCTACATTCATATAAAGCAGAAAGCTCTGGAATCAACGTATCTCCAGAACCAAACAGACATGGCACAGGTGACTGCTTTGGTTCTTCTGCTCCTTTAGTTCTATGGAGGAACAACAAAAGGGAAAGCTATCCCACAAGGAACTTATGTTGGAAAGACATATCTTAGATTGAAGACGTAAATAATGCTATTTTAAAGTACAGTATGTGCAAGGGCTGTGCACAGTACCACTTCTACTGTGCTGTATACTGGATGTAATTCTCAGTATCTGCTCGTATTCTGTATATATGGACACTGCACAGTACCACTTCTCCTGTCCTGTATACTGGGTGTAATCCTCAGTATCTGATCTTATTCTGTATATATATGCACACTGCACAGTACCACTTCTCCTGTCCTGTATACTGGATGTACTGTAATCGTCAGTATCTGCTCTTATTCTGTGTATATATATATATATATATATATATATTGCACAGTACCACTTCTCCTGTACGCTGGGTGTAATCGTCAGTATCTGCTCTTATTCTGTTTATATATACACTGCACAGTACCACTTCTCCTGTCCTGTATACTGGGTGTAATCCTCAGTATCTTCTCTTATTCTGTATATATGGACACTGCACAGTACCACTTCTCCTGTCCTGTATACTGGTTGTAATCCTCAGTATCTGCTCTTATTCTGTATATATTGTGGGGAGTCGCTCTGGTAGATAGCGGTGCGGGTGCAGTACAGAGGCAAAACAAGGAGTCCAGAAAGTGCAATAAACAGTGTTTTATTCAAACTTGCTGGGCTCTTGCTTTCAGCCCAGAGAGCTCCACAGCACTAGCAGCAGCTCCAGGACAATCACAGCCACACCTGCTGGTGCTGGCTGTGTTTTAAAGGCCCTGGAAAAACCGGCCTGGACCGTGGGGAATAGGCACCCACCCAACTCTTTGCCTACTCCTAGTAAGAGCCGGCCCGGATTGGCTTTGCAGCCAAACTAAAAATCAAGGTGTCAAACAGCACTAGCTGCTGCTGACACACGAAAACCCGGCTCTTACCTCACCGAGGCCAGGAACCTCGGTGACACGTACCTGCCATCGACCACGGTACCTTGCACCCTCTTACACACTCCCTTTGTTCAGCCCTGAGGGGTGAACACATGTGAGGCAGTGGACCGCGGGACAGGGCATCTGCGTTACCCTGCAAGCGGCCTGCCCTGTGTTCTACAGAGAACTTGAAGTTCTGCAGGGATAGGAACCACCTGGTGACCCGAGCATTCCTCTCCTTGGCCTGGCTCATCCACTTGAGGGGAATGGTCGGTCACCAGACGGAACCTCCTCCCTAACAGGTAGTAGCGGAGAGATCTGAGTGCCCACTTGATAGCCAGGCACTCCTCTCCACTATACTATACCTGGACTCGGCGGGACTGAGCTTACGGCTCAGGAAGACAACGGGATGTTCTTCCCGTTGACCTCCTGAGACAGTACCGCACCGAGGCCTACCTCCGAGGCGTCGGTCTGTACGACAAACTCTCTGTTGAAGTCAGGTGTCACCAAAACCGGGGACCCACACAGGGCCGACTTCAACGCGGAGAAAGCCTCCTCCGCCTTCTCACTCCAGCTAACCTTCCCAGACTTTCGCCCCTTCAACAGGTCTGTCAACGGCGCTGCTATTGTGGCAAAGTGGGGCACAAACCGCATGTAGTACCCTACCATTCCCAGGAAGGACTTTACCTGCCTGGTGGTGACCGGTCGGGGCCAGTTACGTATGGCTTCTACCTTAGTTACCTGCGGCTTGATGACTCCCCGCCCAATAACATATCCCAGATATTTGGTCTCTTCCAACCCAATCGCACACTTCTTTGGATTGGCGGTTAGTCCAGCTTTCCTCAGGGCATCCACTACCGCCTGCACTTTGGGCAAATGGCTTTCCCAGTCGGTGCTGTGGATGATTACATCATCTAAGTAGGCCGAGCGTACCGACGATGAGGTCGCAGTACAATATCCATTAACCTTTGGAAGGTGGCGGGCGCCATGCAGGCCAAAGGGTAACACCTTGTAATGATACAGGCCCTGCGAGGTAACAAAAGCAGTTTTTTCCTTGGCCGCCTCCGTTAAGGGTACTTGCCAGTATCCTTTAGTGAGGTCTAGCACAGAAAAATAACGGGCTTGCCCTAAATTCTCAGCAAGCTCGTCTACCCGGGGAATGGGATATGCATCGAACTTGGACACTTCATTTAATTTGCGAAAATCGTTGCAGAACCGCAACGTCCCGTCCGGCTTGGGTATTAGAACTATGGGACTGGCCCACTCACTTTTCGACTCCTCAATGACATCAAGCTTCAACATTAATTGCACTTCCTCCGCGATGGCCCGTCGCCGAGCCTCGGGTACCCGGTATGGTTTTAACCGGATCTTGGCCTGAGGCTCAGTGACGATGTCATGTTGGATGAGAGACGTGCGGCCAGGGAGGTCCGAGAACACATCCGTGTTTCGACTGATGAACTCCCTGACTTCCTGAACTTGTTTGGAAGACAGGCTGTCTGCAATTTTTACCTTGGTTACTGCTTCACAGGCCTCGAACTGTGGGGCTGGACCCTTCTCACCCAGAAGCCCTGGCCGGGGGCTGTTGTCGTCGGTCATGTTCCTATCCTTCCACGGCATTAGTAAATTCACGTGGTACACATGCTCCGGCTTGCGCCGCCCTGGCTGGTGTACCTTGTAATTTACTTCCCCTACCTTCTCGATCACCTCATAGGGGCCCTGCCACCTAGCTAGGAACTTGCTGTCAAGGGTGGGTACCAGGACCAAAACCCGATCTCCCGGATTGAAGTCCCGTACCCGAGCCTGACGATTATACACCTTACTCTGTGCTTGTTGCGCTGCCTCCATATGCTCCCAGACCAGCGGCAACACTCTTTCCATCCGTTCCTGCATCTGGGTGACATACTCAACGACACTTTTGTGGGGGACAGGCTGTTGTTCCCACGTTTCCTTGGCGATATCTAACAGGCCCCGAGGGTGTCTGCAATAAAGCAGTTCGAAGGGCGAGAACCCAGTAGAAGCCTGGGGCACCTCTCGCACTGCGAACATGAGATAGGGCAGAAGCAGGTCCCAGTCCTTCCCATCTCTAGACACCACCCTTTTTAACATATTTTTTAGAGTTTGGTTAAACCTTTCAACAAGACCGTCCGTTTGCGGATGGTAAACGGACGTCCGTAATTGCTTTATACGCAATAATTTACACAGTTCCCTCATAACTTTGGACATAAAAGGGGTCCCTTGGTCTGTCAGAACCTCTTTTGGCAGGCCCACACGGGAAAACATTTCCATTAACTCTTTGGCAATGAGCTTAGCTGAGGTATGTCGCAGAGGCACCGCCTCCGGATACCGAGTGGCATAGTCGAGAACTACCAGAATGTGTTGGTGGCCCCTGGCAGACTTTGGTACAGGCCCGATTAGATCCATAGCGATACGCTCAAGCGGGACCTCAATGATTGGAAGAGGTACAAGGGGACTACGGAAATGTGGCTGGGGGCTATTTACCTGACAGGTTGGACAAGATTTACAAAATTCTTCTACCTCCTTAAACACACCAGGCCAATAAAACCGCTGCAGTATGCGGTCTTGGGTTTTCTGCCACCCCAAGTGTCCCCCAAGAACATGTTGGTGGGCAAGCTCCATGACAAGCTTGCGATACGCTGTAGGCACCACCAACTGTTCAACAGGTTCACCCGGATTTGGTTCACCCGATATAACATTTCTTGGTGAACGACAAAGCGGGGAAATATTAACTCAGCCCCTGATTTCTGGGGTTTACCATCAATTTCCACCACATTCTCCCAGGCCCTGGTTAGGGTTGGGTCCCGGTGTTGGGCGGTCCCAAAATTGTCTCCGGAGACGTGGAGGTCTGCCAACTCAGGTCCTGGTGGCAAGTCTTCCATGTCTCCCACCATTACACTCAGTGGGGGTGTCTCCCCCTCTATCACAGAAGTGGTGGTCACCCCTACCGCAGGCCCTTCGGACTCGGGCTCCCAGGGCTCTGGCCTCCCACTGGAACCAGGCCACTCTGCTAGGGTTACCCCTGTCTCAGGGCTATTAGTCACTTTCATCTCAGGCCATAGTGACGGAAAACCAGGGAAGTCTCTCCCAATTATTAGTTCATAAGGTAGCTTTGAGGAGATCGCCACTTCACAAGTCCATGTGCCGGCCACCGTGGACAGAGACATTACAGCAGTGGGATAGTAATTTAAGTCTCCGTGTATGCACACCACACCAACTTTCCGGCCCGTATACTGGGTGGGCTGTACCAGGGCAGCACTTACCAGGGTTACTAGGCTCCCTGAGTCCAGCAGCGCCACTGCCAGATTATCACCCACTTGCACCTGGCACAGGTGACGATTGTCTATTGTCTCGGGGGTGCCGGTTGCACACAGTCTCCGGGCATACATGGAAGCCCGGTACCCATAATTAGTCTCCATGGGTTCTCCCCGGTGTGGACAGTCGGCCCTTACGTGGCCAGGCTCCTGACACTGCCAGCAGACAATCGGAGCCGGGTCCACAGGGGGTACACCCCGAGCAGGTTTCTCGGGTATCAGTCGTCGGGACGGGATGGGAGACCTCCGGGGTTTGACCGGCCCCCTCCCAACAACACCCCTTGCAAGTTTTTTGTGGCCTCATAGCGCTCCACCAGATCAACCATTTCAAGGGCATTAGTGGGGATACCTGGCCGATCCAGTGCTGAAGGGGGTAAGGCAGGGCCCTCCAGAACATGTCGGCCAGCAGACGGTCCAGCATAGCAGTCGGACTTAGAACATCAGGCTGCAGCCACTTTTGCAACCTGTGCAGTAACTCATAGTACTGCGGCCTGGCGGGTTCAGCCATTTTAAAGTCCCACTGGTGGACCCGCTGAGCCCGGACCAACACGTTTACCCCCAGTCTGGCCAGGATCTCCCCCTTCACCGTGGGGTAATCAGCAGCCTGGTCATCTGCTAAGTCAAAAAAAACTTGTTGGGGTCCGGATGCCAGGAACGGAGCGACCACCTCAGCCCACTGGTCACGGGGTAACTTCTCCCTCACGGCCACCTTTTCAAAGACCACCAGATACGTCTCCACGTCATCCGCGGGGGTCATCTTTGGGATCGCCGAACGGACCGCTTTCCGGGCATCATGGTCGTGGTGGGACACTCCTGCAGCTTGTAACGCCATGACGTGCTGTAATAGTAGCTGGTTGGTCTCCCGCTGCTGCATGTTAGCCTCTATGAGAGCCTTCACAGCAGCCTCCATGTTGCCAGAAATTCCTGCTTGCAACTTTGCTGGTTTAATATATTCCATGCATTCGTGCCCAGCAAAACAAACAAACTTCGGCGTTCACGCCAGCCTCACTGCGCATGCCCGCATCCGACACCAAATGTGGGGAGTCGCTCTGGTAGATAGCGGTGCGGGTGCAGTACAGAGGCAAAACAAGGAGTCCAGAAAGTGCAATAAACAGTGTTTTATTCACACTTGCACAAAATAAGCAAAAACAGTCTCTTGGTGTTAATTCACACTTAGCAAACACAAAAAGCAAAACCAAAGAGTCCAAAACCAGATTCAATCACCTGTGAGATG
>CM065592.1:21822970-21836960 GCA_033119425.1 Bufotes viridis | reverse complement strand
CTCTGAGGGTGGTAACTTATGCCGATGAGCGTCACTGTTTTCGTGTCCTCGTGAGGGGAGGCGAATACGTGATGTCGGAGGTAGAACGCTACTCGTAAGTCTCCGGGTCCGTGATTAACCGGGATAAGTGTGAGAGTCTCTGGCTGGGAGGGGTGATCCATCTTTCGGTCTCCCGGACACCCTCCCAGAGCCCCAGTCGTCAGCCAAAGTCCTAGGCGTTCAATTCGGCCATGAGGATTATCCCACCCAAAATTGGGATAGCAGGCTTAAGATCGCCGCTCAGAAGGTTGACCAGTGGAAGGGTTGGTCTTTGACCCTCAGGGAAAGGGGTGAGCCTGATCAAGACTTACCTTCTCCCTTTGCTTATCTATTTGGCCAGTGTATGTGTCTTGCCAGAACCTCTCTGGACTCGGGTTTACAGTCTGTTCTTTCAACTGTTATGGGGAATAGGCTGAACCTAGTCAGAGAGAGGTGACATACCGTGCTGAGGAGACTAGGGGGTTGGGTATGGTCAACCCCGTGGTGTTCCTTGTGAACACCTTTGTTAAGATCAACCTGGCAAACCTCTGGAAAGAGGGCTCCTCCATGGGTAGTCTCTTGCAGGGGTTGGTTTCGGCCTTTCTTCCAGGAGTGGGAGACAGGAGGGCAAGTGAAGGATTTGCGTACACCTCACGGATATCTTCCGGCTTATGTCACCCCGATTCTGAAGGTGATCCGCCGGTGGGGTTTGGGAGTGAGGGAGATCAGGACCCAGTCAAGGAGATCCCTTGACGAGAGGGTCTTGTTGACCCACTTCCAAAAGCCCCTGGCCCTTAAGGATTGCCCAAACCGTGTGGGGAGGCCTGCATCCAGCCCTGGACTATGCGGACATAGGAGGACATGAGGCGAGGGGCTGGGTGTGGGTGGTGGAGGAAGGGCTGGCCTCATGGAGGGACAAGAGGCGGAGGTTGGCCCTGGGTGAAGGTGATGGGATAGATAGATTGGTAGGGGTAGTATAGGTTTGTATTTTCTTATAATATGTGTGTGTTTAAAAAAAAATAAAAAAATATATATATATATATATATATATATATATATAATATATATATAAAAAAAATAAAAAAATTAAATTAAATAAAAAAAAATGTATTGTTATATTATGATTATTTAATTTGTGTTTATTATTATTTATTGTGACAAGTTGTCATTTATTTTCTGTTAGAAACAATTTGTATAAATTTGTATATAGTCGGGGTTCAGCCGGATCGGATGTTTAGGTTCGGCTAGGTTTCATTTTCTCTTTGTAGTAGGTATGAATGAGAGTCTGCGTGTAGCTGGGCCAGTAGGGTGAGTGGATATACTTTATTCATTGTTTTATATCTTGTTTGGAAATTTTTATGGCAAAGTTTTTGTATTTTTGTATAAAATTAATAAAAGAGTTCCTCAGTATCTGCTCTTATTCTGTATATATGGACACTGCACAGTACCACTTCTCCTGTCCTGTATACTGGGTGTAATCCTCAGTATCTGCTCTTATTCTGTATATATATACACTGCACAGTACCACTTCTCCTGTCCTGTATACTGGGTGTAATCCTCAGTATCTGCTCTTATTCTGTATATATAACACTGCACAGTACCACTTCTCCTGTCCTGTATACTGGGTGTAATCCTCAGTATCTGCTCTTATTCTGTATATATATACACTGCACAGTACCACTTCTCCTGTATACTGGGTGTAATCCTCAGTATCTGCTCTTATTCTGTATATATATACACTGCACAGTACCACTTCTCCTGTCCTGTATACTGGGTGTAATCCTCAGTATCTGCTCTTATTCTGTATATATATACACTGCACAGTACCACTTCTCCTGTCCTGTATACTGGGTGTAATCCTCAGTATCTGCTCTTATTCTGTATATATATACACTGCACAGTACCACTTCTCCTGTCCTGTATACTGGGTGTAATCCTCAGTATCTGCTCTTATTCTGTATATATATACACTGCACAGTACCACTTCTCCTGTCCTGTATACTGGGTGTAATCCTCAGTATCTGCTCTTATTCTGTATATATATACACTGCACAGTACCACTTCTCCTGTCCTGTATACTGGGTGTAATCCTCAGTATCTGCTCTTATTCTGTATATATATACACTGCACAGTACCACTTCTCCTGTCCTGTATACTGGGTGTAATCCTCAGTATCTGCTCTTATTCTGTATATATAGACACTGCACAGTACCACTTCTCCTGTCCTGTATACCGGGTGTAATCCTCAGTATCTGCTCTTATTCTGTATATATATACACTGCACAGTACCACTTCTCCTGTCCTGTATACTGGGTGTAATCCTCAGTATCTGCTCTTATTCTGTATATATATACACTGCACAGTACCACTTCTCCTGTCCTGTATACTGGGTGTAATCCTCAGTATCTGCTCTTATTCTGTATATATATATACACTGCACAGTACCACTTCTCCTGTCCTATACTGGGTGTAATCCTCAGTATCTGCTCTTATTCTGTATATATGGACACTGCACAGTACCACTTCTCCTGTCCTGTATACTGGGTGTAATCCCTCAGTATCTGCTCTTATTCTGTATATATATATACACTGCACAGTACCACTTCTCCTGTTATACTGGGTGTAATCCTCAGTATCTGCTCTTATTCTGTATATATATACACTGCACAGTACCACTTCTCCTGTCCTGTATACTGGGTGTAATCCTCAGTATCTGCTCTTATTCTGTATATATATACACTGCACAGTACCACTTCTCCTGTCCTGTATACTGGGTGTAATCCTCAGTATCTGCTCTTATTCTGTATATATATACACTGCACAGTACCACTTCTCCTGTCCTGTATACTGGGTGTAATCCTCAGTATCTGCTCTTATTCTGTATATATATACACTGCACAGTACCACTTCTCCTGTCCTGTATACTGGGTGTAATCCTCAGTATCTGCTCTTATTCTGTATATATATACACTGCACAGTACCACTTCTCCTGTCCTGTATACTGGGTGTAATCCTCAGTATCTGCTCTTATTCTGTATATATATACACTGCACAGTACCACTTCTCCTGTCCTGTATACTGGGTGTAATCCTCAGTATCTGCTCTTATTCTGTATATATATACACTGCACAGTACCACTTCTCCTGTCCTGTATACTGGGTGTAATCCTCAGTATCTGCTCTTATTCTGTATATATGGACACTGCACAGTACCACTTCTCCTGTCCTGTATACCGGGTGTAATCCTCAGTATCTGCTCTTATTCTGTGTATATATACACTGCACAGTACCACTTCTCCTGTCCTGTATACTGGGTGTAATCCTCAGTATCTGCTCTTATTCTGTGTATATATATACACTGCACAGTACCACTTCTCCCTGTATACTGGGTGTAATCCTCAGTATCTGCTCTTATTCTGTATATATATACACTGCACAGTACCACTTCTCCTGTCCTGTATACTGGGTGTAATCCTCAGTATCTGCTCTTATTCTGTATATATATACACTGCACAGTACCACTTCTCCTGTCCTGTATACTGGGTGTAATCCTCAGTATCTGCTCTTATTCTGTATATATATACACTGCACAGTACCACTTCTCCTGTATACCGGGTGTAATCCTCAGTATCTGCTCTTATTCTGTATATATACACACTGCACAGTACCATTTCTCCTGTATACTGGGTGTAATCCTCAGTATCTGCTCTTATTCTGTTTATATATACACTGCACAGTACCACTTCTCCTGTCCTGTATACTGGGTGTAATCCTCAGTATCTGCTCTTATTCTGTATATATGGACACTGCACAGTACCACTTCTCCTGTCCTGTATACTGGGTGTAATTCTCAGTATCTGATCTTTTTCTGAGTGATCAGTGTTTTTCTCACCACTTCTTTTGCACAGCGCCCTTTCCTGATATTTGATCATATTTTCCAATGTAATTTATTAAGCATATCACTGTTATCTATATATTACTCCTTATCTTGCAGTGGATCTTAGGATTTGTCCTAGGCCTCCAGTAGAATGCCTGACCATTAGCCCAATTGATGAGTGGTTTAAAGACCTTGATTGTCCTCATTGCGAGCTCAGTTGACCTCTCTGTGGGAAGTGTTGCATGATTCCCGCCTTTTGTAAGTCACACATTTAAAAAAACCACACTTTGTGCCCGTGCTGTGGACCGCAAATTGCGGTCCGCAAAACAGCTGCATGCAGATCGCGGACCCATTCACTTGAATGGGGTCCACTATATGTCTGTTCCACAAAAAGATAGAGCAAGTTATATATTTTTGCGGTGCTGAGGCACGGAACGGAACCCCAGGAGGCAGTTCGTAGTGCTTCTGTGGGGTTCCGTTCTGTGCTTCCATTACGTTTCCCACCGCATCTCCGGATTTGCAGACCCATTCAAGTGAATGGGTCCGTATCCGTGATTGGGAATGCACACAGCCGGTGCCCCGTGTATTGCAGACCCGCCATATACGGGCCGCAATACGGCAACGGAGGGTCAAGGGCCGTGTGAACAAGCCCTTAGAATAAGCAGTCAGTCTAGTTTTGACATTAGTGGGTTTTTCTCCATAGAATCACATACACTTAAAGTTTACAGTTCTCTCCAGGATCAGAAGGTGCAGCACATAAAACATGAAATTACTGCCTTCTGCATCTCTTCTTATTGGTGTATTTGACTTTAACCTTTCTGCTGCTCTAGATATACAGAGATGAGAGAAGTTTTTTAAAAATTCTATTTGATCTGAATTAACGCGCCACAAAGCGTGTTATAAATCAGCTAATTCCCGGCTGCAGGGAATATCTCAGTTCTATTGTTTGCATGTGAAATGTTGTGCAGCCATGATTTTATTAGTTCTCTGTATGCTTGCTTTAAGGATATGCACCTGCAACTATGAATGTGCTTGTCTAAATGTTCTTGTAGTATATATTGAGGGTTTCACATAAAGTTTGACAGCACACCAAAATGATTCGTTTGCAAATTGTAAGTTGATATAAGCAACGTTTCGGGCCATTCCTGTGCCCTTCGTCAGGCTAAAAGGTAGATTCCTTGAGTTAATGCAATCCCAGACAAGGATTGCATTAACTCAAGGAATCTACCTTATAGCCTGACGAAGGGCACAGGAATGGCCCGAAACGTTGCTTTTGTATCAACTTGCAATCCGGCTAAATAAATTCACACGTATTTGCAAACGAATCATTTTGGTGTGCTGTCAAACTTTATGTGAAAGTTTTGCGTAGTCCTTGAAGTGGAGACGGGGACATCACCCTTGACGAGCACCCTGTATAGCCCAGAAGTTGTTTGAGTGCTGTGGTCCTTCTCTAAACATTAAGTATATATTGAGGGTAGCGGCCTCTCTTAGGCCCCTTTCACACATTGCGGAATGGGGCCGGATAGGATGCAGGTGCATGGTGGGAAAATGCCCAATTTTTCCGCGCGAGTGCAAATCGTTTTAATGCTTTTTGCACGCGCGTGGGAAAAATCGGCATGTTTGGTACCCAGACCAGAACACGGACTTCTTCACTGAAGTTCGTGTTTGGGTTGAGTATTCTGTAGATTTTATTATTTTTCATTATAACATGGTTATAATGGAAAATAATAGCATTCTCACTACAGAATGCTTAGTAAAATGTGGCTTGAGGGGTTAAAATAAAAAAATTAACTCACCTTATCCACTTGATCGCGTAGTTGCTGATCTCTTCTATCTTCTTCTTTTTTTTTTTTACACTAAGCCCAATGCATGGCTACACTCACCCAGTCCTAACTAAGAAAATCTGGTCCTACCTCATCCAGGGTGTTGGATGAGTGCAGCAGGCACCCTCCCCCCGTCAGGCCCGGTTGCCGTCGCACCCTCTGCGACCGCGATCGTTACGCCCCTGATTGTAGGCTTAGGTCAAGCCCAGGAGAGGCAGTTCTGTTAGTGTTAGGTACCCATCTGCAGAAACCACCTTGACGCCTAGTAGATGGGCAAGGCACACGTTTGATCAAAAATGCGCGCAAAGAGCTCCTATTTTGCCATTTTTAGTAGGTATCATACCACATTAATTTAGAATGAGCCCCATTTCTCAGTTTTATGGTTTGCATGTGAAATGTTGTGCAGCCATGCTCTTATTAGTTCTCTGGGATTGTGAAACAGTTACTGTGCGTCAGTATGATAGGCGTCACTCTTAGGCTCAGTTCACATTTCACTTATGCGGTAAGTTACGGGTCAAAAATTGACAAAATAACTCAAGTGCGAACTCAGCTCTACAGGTCAATGTTAGCGTCAGGTATAATGGACTTAACTGTGCAATAACGGTTAAATTACACAGTTTATTTGCCCCAATTGGAGAATGAAGGCATTATGGAGTTGCTAATCTATTAAACAAAGTGGGCTCCCTTCAAGTAAATATCTCTGTGTCCTACACAGGGCATTGATGCAGACTGCATTGTTTCCTATGGATCACTTCAGCTTACACAGCTTGCACTTTGCTGCAGTCTCCATATGCCCTCCCTACAGTGTCTTAAAACTCTCCCTATGATTTCCCCTCACTGTCCCTATACTGTCCCTATTCTAGATCATACTATAGAAAGCATTATAAAACACTTTCCCTAGTGCTTGTCACTTCTCTCCCTATGCTCAGTTTACTGTAAAATGGCGGAGATCTGGAAGGATGAGGCTTTTTATAGGACTGTGAAATCACAGTGTTGTGGGTGATCCCTCTTTCCCAGGCTTCTTACTTTCACTTTGTAATATATGCAGTATGTAATTCGGCTCAAATTCCACTTCATTATCATCACTCAACACTATATACAGATGTAGACTTATTAGTAGTTCTGCTCATTTCCTAGATTTTCTGTCCCGCTCACCTTCAGGTGCTCTCACTCTGTCCTCCCCACTTCTCTCTTTGGTGGAAATTTTCTGACCAATTTCTCCAGGCTTCTTCTCACACTCTGTCTGTCTGTTCACTCCATGGTCTGCTGGTACAACCCTTGATTCAAGTTACAAGCGCTGCATCACTGGGCCATCTTTTACGTCACCCCCATTACTCCATCACACTCCAAGAACAGCAACAACTATTTGGGGAGAGTCAACCGCTATTATGAACTCTTATAACCCTCCTAGTGGCATCTAAAGTCTCTATCTTCTAGGAGTCCCACCTACCAGAGGCCATTGACTACAGGGGGGAATGTATGAAGTTTGTACACCAGTTTTTATTTACAAAAGTTCCACATTTTGAAGCCCGTTGTAACAGTAGTGACCGGCATATTCATTTCTCTGTCTGTTTGGTCAATCCCAGCCCTCCGGTGTATTTATATAAGTATTCCAGACTTCTTTTCTGTTGCCTGAGCTTCATTGGTACATAGCGTCCTGCGAAGGTCTGCGTTCTTACGTCTCCAGTGTTCCAGTATTGACTCATGTCCGCCTTCTGGATTCTGCCACCTGTCTGACCCTTGCCTGATATGTTCTGACTCTCCTGCTTCTGACACGGATTCCCTGACCTGTTCCTGAGCTGCCTGCCCTAGAACCGGTACCCCACCGGGCCTTTTTGGGACAGTGGCTTCCTGTTCTTCCCACCTCAAGAGGTAGTGACCTGGTGTTCTAAATTGTACACCAGTGGAGTCATCATACACCAGTGGGGTTTGCTATTAAAAATGGCATAAGAAACTTCAGTCTTAACTCATTCCTCCCACAGCGTATATGTCATTAGTCAGCAGACCATACTTTGACCTCATTAAGCCACACAGTACATAAATAAAGGTTTCCCAATTGGTTTCACTTTTAGGCAGTGGTATAACTAGTGCCATGGGCCCCATGGCAAACTTTGGATCGGGGCCCCTCCCCCACGCCGTGCCCGGTCGCACCCTCTATGTCCGCAATTGTCACACCCCTGGTCCATAATCATCCAGTAATGCCCCCAGTAATGTCTCCCACTGCCCGCCAGTAGTGCCCCCCACAGCCCCTAGTAGTGTTCACCACTGCCTCCAATAATGTCCCTAGTAGTGTCCCCCACTGCTCAAGTATTGCCCCCCACAGTCCCCAGTAGTGCACCCCACTAGTGCCCTGCACAGCCCCTAGTAGTGTCCCCCACTGCCCCCAGTAATGGCCCCAGTGGTGCCCCCCACTGCCCGCAGTAATGTCCCCAGTATTGTCCCCCACTACACCAGTAATATCCCCAGTAGTGTCCCCCACTGCCACCAGTAATGTCCCCAGTAGTGTCCCCCACTACACCAGTAATATCCCCAGTAGTGTCCCCCACTGCCCCCAGTAATGTTCCCAGTAGTGTCCTCCACTGCCCCCAGTAATGTCCCCAGAAGTGCCCCCCACTGCCCGCAGTAATGTCCCCAGTAGTGTCCCCCACTACACCAGTTATATCCCCAATAGTGCCTCCCACAGCCCATTGTAGTGTCCCCAACTTCCCACAGTCTTCATGTAACAGGGCCCAGCATTTTCACTGCACTTAATGCCGAACCCCGTCACAGCGCTCATCTCACCTGCATGATATGCACTTCTCTAGTCTCTAGGCCTTCAGCATCAGGCCCGGGCACTGCCACACTAAAACTAGTCACAAATTAAGCAGGTGGGCGGTGCCTGACTAACATAGGTTCGGCTCCCCCCACCTGCTTAATGTGTGACCACTAACTAGTTTTAGTGTGGCAGCACCAGGGCCCGATGCTAGAGGTCTAGAGACTGGAGAAGATATATCATGCAGGTAAGATGAGGGCTCTGACAGGGCCCGGCATTAAGTACAGTGAAAATGCCGGGCCGCGTTACATGTGAGCGCGCCGGGCCCCGTGACCACGATCGTTACGCCCCTGCAGACATCCCTTGGCTGTGACTACACTGTACAAAGTTATTGATGCACTAAAATAAAATGATTTGCACATTTATAAACAAAACAGTAAAATTGCAACAGGTTTTTTAAAACAAAAGGGTAGACTTGCTCAGCATACGCAGTGAAATATATGCTGCTGTTGATGCTGGGAATATGCCTATAAAACATTAATATATAAACTGTAAAAGCTTTGATACAGGCTTTTGGACAAAAAATCCTGTCTCCTGCACTTAAAAAGTGTACTGTCTCTGTAGAAAGCTCTGTGCAGAAGTGCAGTGGCCTAAATATGTATGATTTGTGAACAGGTCCATCAGCCCTAAGTGTAAGACACAGAGTAAACTAACTGCCCATGTCATGTCCCTCATAGGGTTGAGCGAACCCAAACCGTAAAGTTCGGGTTCGTACCGAACATTACGGTTTTTCGCACCTGGACCCGAACCCGAACATTTCCGTAAAAGTTCGGGTTTGGGTTCATTGTTCGGTGATTTCTTCTCACTTTTTGAAGGGCTGCAGGGCAGCCAATCAACAAGCGTTTCACTACTTTGCCCTAAGAGACAATCACAGCCATGCCTACTATTGGCATGGCTGTGATTGGCTAAGTGCAGCATGTGACCCAGCCTCTATTTAAGCTGGAGTTATGTAGCGCCACACGTCACTCTGCTCTGAATAGTGTAGGGAAAGGATGCTGCCGCTTCTGTGAGGGAGAGATTAGGGAAGAAATCTGTTGAACTCTGTGGTGTGAACTCTTCAATCTACAACAATTATTGAGGGTGCTATGCTACATATTTGTACCCAGCCCTGAGCCCAGTGATACAGCAAAATAATTTTTAATCCTTCTGTTACTGAGGTGGGGGTCGGCGGCAATTTTAGCAACTGCAGTGTCCTTGGAACTGCATGTGACCTGCATGTGTGCCAGCCTGCCAGGGACATCTGTCTAATAATTTTTTGGTAGCTCAGTGGAGGAAAAATTCCTTTTTTCTGGCAGGTCAAGTCCCCCTACATTACCTATTTTATAATTTTGGGGTGACATACTGCATTTCTGTAGTTGGTGGAATAAACCCGTACTGTCGTACCACAGAGCACGTGTGCATACACCGTTGAAAAACCTATTTTATAATTTTGGGGTGACATAGTGCATTTCTGTAGTTGGTGGAATAAACCCGTACTGACGTACTACAGAGCACATTTGCATACACAGCTGAAAAACCTATTTTAAAATTTTGTGGTGACATAGGGCATTTCTGTAGTTGCTGTAATAAACCCATACTGTTGTGCCACAGAGCACAATTACATAAAACTGCATTTCTGTATACAACACTGAAAAACCTGTTTTAAAATTTAGCAGTGACATAGTGCTTTTCTGTAGTTTGTTGCAATAATCACTGGTTTTGTGCTACATAGCAGATCTGAGGCCTATCCTGTATTTCAGTCATTTTAAGTAACCTGTGGAACTCCGCATTTACATAGTTGGTTGCAAAAACACAGGTTTTGTGGTAGATAGGACTTTAGGGGTGAACGCGGCATTTCTGACAGTCAAATTAAACTGTTAACTTCTGCTGTTACATTGTTGGTTTGAAAAATAAAATTTTTGGAGATAGTGAAGTAATTGTATTGAATTGCTCCGTTACACTGTTGTGTGACCTAAAGAAATGTATTCTGTTTATGACATGGGCTCTGCCTTACTGTTAGTGAACTTAATTGTTGCCTATTGGCAGGTAAATTGACACCTGAGACAAACCATCTGTTAGTTTGGTGGGTGACCGCAAATAATGAGGAGAACATCAAATAAGGGACGTGGACATGGTCGTGGTGGTGTTGGTGGAGCTCCTGTTGCTGGGAGAGGACGAGGCCGTTCAGCGCCAGCTACAGGTCCAAGTGAAACACCTTCCTCAGGTACGAGTAGGCAACAAAACCTGCAGCATTATTTGGTAGGGCCGAATGCCGCTCTACGGATGGTGAGGCCAGAACAAGTACAGGCGATAGTAGGGTGAGTGCATCCAGTTCTTTCACGTTGTCTCCCACCCCGTCCCCTACTGAAAGCTCAGAGTTGGCACCTGCAGCCCATGCCCATCAGTCTTTCACCTCACCCCCTTTTCAAATCAGTCAAGCAATCTGAGCCCCAAGTCATGCAGCAGTCTCTTATGCTTTTTGATGACTCTGCTGGCAGGGTTTCCCAGGGCCATAACCATAGTCCTGTCCCAGAAGTGGAAGAGATTGAGTGCACGGATGCCCAACCACTTAGGTTTGAGGATGAGGACATGAGAAGACCACCCGTCTCTGATGATGACGAAACACAGGTGCAAACTGCTGCGGCTTTCTGCGGTGTGCAGACCGACAAAGAGGGCAGGGGTGAAGACTGGGTGGAAGACGATGTTGGAACGATCAGGTCCTACACCCCAAAATATACCACTTTAATCGATGTTATTCATGGGTGGAGGAAAAATCATATTTTTTAAGGCCAGGAATTACCTTTGCGGCCTGTGTTGTATATGTTCCGGGGGTAATAATATAGTTCATCTGTCTGGGAGTTCAGGGGTTGACATATTCAAATTTTTTGCTGTCAAGAAACCCTTGCTCTGCATAGGTGACAGGGACTGAAAATTTAAAAAATCTTCTTTTAAATTGTTCGGTACAAAATTACCATTTTTGTCGGCTACAAACCCCTGCTCTGCATAGGTGACAGGGACCGAAAATGTGAAACATCTTCTTTTAAATTGCTGGGTGCAATATTACTATTTTTGCAATGAATAAACCCCTCCTCTGCCTGGGTGCCAGGGGCCTACATTTCTAAAAATAGTCTGTTTGATTGGTGGGTGACATGAACCCCGTTTTGCCGTGAATTAACTCTATCTCTGCCTGGGTGCCAGGGGCCTACATTTCAAAAAATCGCCTGTTCCATTGGTGGGTGACATTAACCCTGTTTTGCCGTGAATAAACCCCTCCTCTGCCTGGGTGCCAGGGAACTACATTTTTACAAATCGTATGTTTCATTGGTGGGTGACATGAACTCTGTTTTGCCATGAATTAACCCATCCTGCCTGGGTGCCAGTGGCCTACATTTTTAAAAATTGTATGTTCCATTGGTGGGTGATATGAACCCTGTTTTGCCGGTGAAAAACCCCTGCTGTGCATAGGTGACAGGGAACCAAATTTGGTAAAAACGTCTGTTAATGACTGAAAGATGCGACTACAAACACACGCTGGTAGACGCTCTGCTGATGGCATTCCCACCTGATGCTTCCTCCACCTCCTTCTCCACATCCATTTCCTCCTCCTAGATCAAGATTTTTATTTTAATTTTTATTTATTTTATTTTAAGTAATTTCCCTATCCACATTTGTTTGCACCGCACTTTTCTGCCTTTTGCAGCCCTCTAGCCCTTTCCAGGACTATTTTACAGCCATTTTAGTGCCCAAAAGTTTGGGTCCCCATTGACTTTAATGGGGTTGGGGTTGGGGTTCGGGGTCAAGTTCAGGTTAAGTTCGGATTTCAAACCTGAACTTTTTTGTGAAATTCGGCCGAACCTGTTTTACCCGAACTTCCAGGTGTCCGCTCAACTCTAGTCCCTAATAATAAAACACAACTTTTTACCTCATATTCAATATGCCTAATTATATCTTCTTCACAATCCTTATACTGTCCCTGCAAGACTCTAAAATGGATAGATTGTGTCTGTACATAGCTAGCAGAGAACCTGATGGACCAGCCAAAATCCTTCTTTCAAATTGGTGGTCAGTCTGACTGCAAACCATTGTGGCCAAGCCGGGGCACAACTCAGGACTTTATCTCTACTGCCCTGTTTTTTTGGCTATTGTACTGAATTTTGAGGTAAAAATGTTGGGCACCTTTTTGCATGATTCATCTGAACCAAATCCCTAAAATTTGGATTCGTTTGAGACTTTTGATGAATCCAATTAGTCTACAGTTAGTCTACAAGTTATTCAGACCCCTTGCACACGACCGTATGCCCTCCGAGACATACGGTCCGTGAGCGGCATACATCATGCGACGGGAGCACACAGCGTCATAGGTTACTATGATGCTGTGCGCATTGGGCCGCCCACAGGACTATTGTCCCACACTTATATGATCATATGAGTGCAGGACAATAGTAATGATGCTCTGCGCTCCGGTCGCATGATGTATGCCGCTCTGGGACATAGGGCCTGCTCATGGACCGTAAGGCATACGGTCGTGTGCAAGAGGCCTCACTCATCTCTTCCACCAACCGAGCCTACTCATTCAGACCAATGCCAGGATGCAATGTGCCTGTTAAAGGAGACTGTTCTCTGCACTCTAAAGCTTTAAGAGACTGTAAAGCCACCAAGCCCAATGTTATATCATAAAATCTTGTCATCATTGTTAGTGTAACCATCAAGCATAGTGCCCCTGTTGAAGTAAAGTTTAATAGAAGTTGATACCCACTTCTGCCATTTCAGTACAGCACCCACACGTAAAATTCAGTGTTAGATTCAAGGGCCTAACTCAGATTTGTCCTCCTTGCAGAACTGAATTATCAAAACCGAGTCATCATGGATCAGACATTCTAGGGTTAAAACTAGAAGGTTCTTCTTCTGCTGATCAGACTAACTACCAGTAGATATTATAGCTCTTACCACTAGGAATGGTAGCACAGGGCCTTCCTCCCTCTACCTAAGGACTCGTTCACACAACCGTATGGTTTTGAGGTCCGTTTTTAACGGATCAGTTTTTCCGTTTTTGGTTTCAGTAGTGTTTCCGTTCCGTTTCCATATAGTTTCCATTTGTGATCCGTTTTTTTGCAGATTGCGAACGGAAACGAAAGCATATAATAATGTTTTAACAGTAAGTACATTGAAAAATTGGGCTGGGCATAAAATTTTCAATAGACGCTTCCGCAAAAACGGAATGGATACGGAAGACATATGGATGCATTCCGTATGCATTCAGGTTTTTTTTACAGCCCCATTGACTTAAATGGAGCCACGGAACGTGATTTGCAATCATGGCAATAATAGGACATAACTCAAAATGTAGCGGAATGGAAATACGGAAACAGAATCCATACGGAGTACATTCCTTTTTTTTTTGCGGACCCGTCGAAATGAATGGTTCCGTATATGGATGGTATACTGAACACCAAAAACGGCCCGTATATGGAACGCAAAAAAC
>CM065592.1:21802970-21817970 GCA_033119425.1 Bufotes viridis | reverse complement strand
TGCGTGCCCTGGGCAAAGTGAAAAGCCAGCTCAGGGCACAAACCCCACCATCCTCCCTGGCCCGGTCTCTGCTGTGGGACCGGTGCGTAGGAGTGGGGAGAAAGACGCGACAAAGATGGCGCAGGACGCCGTCCCTGTTTGCGGTAACAGGGGCGGTGAGGAGACGCAGGAGGGGTCAGACAGGAAAGCTCCCAGGATGGGCGGCGAAGGGGACATGGCTGGTGGTCAGGTGGCTCCGACCACCTCTGTTAGTGCACTGGACAAGTGCCAGGTGGAGGCTGGAAAGACTGCTAAAAATGTGTCCAGCATGAAGATGCCGGACAAAACGAATAATGTGACCTCTGTCCCCTCTGGCCCAGTAGTGTGTGTGGGGGGAGGGGAGAGTGTGACAGTGGCCACTGAAGAAGTGGTCACTTCTAGTAGTGTAAATGCTGTTTCTGTTAGTGGTGTTGCTCCGGGCCCTGATGGAGGGGTGAATGTTGGAGGTCGGCCGGCCACTGTACAAGTGGCTGGTGCGCCTCATGTAGCCCCTTTAGAGGGGTCTGGAGTGGCACCTGCTGTAGATAGGTCTGGGGGGGGGTGGGGGTGGGCCCGGTCCGGCTGCCCTTCCTGCGTCGGTTACGCCTGGCAGAGGTTATGCTGGTGTGGTCGCCGGCGCAGGGGGGAGGGGCGGTCCCCATTGTCCTCCCCATTACCAATGTCTGGTGACGGTAACTTGCAGCGGCAACTTCTTGAGGCTCTAAGGAGAGGGGAGAATTCCATTACAGTAGGGGGGCAGCATGTGGATCTATCCTTCCGGATAGACAGGCATGGCGTGCGTGCCTTCCGAGAGCAAGGCGGGGGCAAGACCACCTGGTCCTCACCCACAACCGGCCCCGGGTCAACCAGACGGAATGTTGTCTGTCTGAAAAGGAGAGGCAATGAAGCGTGCCCTACCAGAAAGAGGCTGGCAGAGCTTCTCTTTCAGATGGGCATCAGGGCATGTGACATCTTTGCCCTGATACATCCGTATGGCACCCGGGAGTTTGATGTCAGTTTTGCCCGGCCAGAGGGTCTTGAACTTTCCTGGTCTGGGTATGAACTGGCAAAAGATCAGCCGGACTGGCAGGGGTTTTTCGTGCAAGCGATAACCCGCCAGAATGAGGTCAAAAAGTGACCGTTCTGACCCGTAACGAGTCACTTTCTTGTGTTGACATCTTGACCTGGTTGAGCAGGTACGGGGACGTCCAGGGTCTTCCTAGCAAGAACCTGGATGAGTTTGGCATCTGGTCGGGTGCCTGGACGTTTCAGATTAAGTTGAAACATTCAGGGGGTCGGTTTCCCACATACCATCATCTGCTTTCCTTGGTCGGGATAGGATCATGGTGTTCTACAGGGGCAGCCTAAGCTGTGTTACAAGTGCGGCAGCCCTTCGCACTTCAGCGCCAGCTGCCAAGTGCAGAGGTGCGCGTTGTGCGGGGGTGAAGGCCATCTAGCTGCATCTTGTGGGCAGATTAGATGCAACCTGTGTGGTGAGCTAGGGCACCCGTTCAGTCGTTGCCCACGCTCTGTCGCCAACGTGGCTCGTGCACGCGCGGAGGTGAGCCGGGAGGCCCCCACCGCCGAGGCGAGTGCTGGCGAAGGTGTCAGGGCAGTGGGGTCGATGAAGAGAAAAGATGGCCCGTCCCAGCAGAGACGGAGAGAGGCGTCAAATGGAGAGGGGCAGGTGGAACCCCGTCCTGGGGTGATGCCTGCGCCCTCCCAAGAAATGCCTCTCCTAGAGCTGAGACCCTGGGGGATAACGAGGTGAATGAGGAACTCAGGAGACTAGACCGTTCCGAGGTGACTCTGTCCTCTTGCTACGAGAGTGCAACAGAGGGGAGTGTGACAGAGTCTAAAAGAACAAGAAGGAAACGTCTGACCAAAAAAAAATCAAGCCCGACCAGAGTGGCCGCGGAAGGCGAAGCCAGCTCCCCCCTGGACCTCTCTAATCCTGACTCTCTTCCCCTGGATCTTTCCAACCGGTACCTCATCTTGGATGAGATCTCCGCCTCCTCTTCTTCTGGGGAGGAGGTCGAAGGTGGGGAGCCGGAGGGGCAAGAGAAGGAGCCTCTGGAAGGGCCCGCGCCCCCCTCCAGTGAGGATGCAAGGTCATCGGAAGGTGGGGCGGGTCCAGACACTGCAAATGGGAATGACAAGGGTGGTGCGAAGGGAGAGGTGGTGGTGAATAACGAGATGGACACCACTGTCTCTCTCAAAAGAAATCGTGCCACCTTAGGGGGTAGCCCCGGGAGGGGTAAGAAGAAGAATGGGAGGGGAAGGAAGAAGGCCGTCTAACTTAATCACTCTGTATGGCGGCACTCACTCCGTTGACCCTGGCGACCATTAATGTCGCCAGTATTAAATCGGATGCGGCTAGGTTTGCAGCCTTTGATTTTCTCAGCCGGGTTGAAGCTGATATTTTATTTTTGCAAGAGACCAGGCTGCCAGATTTGGCGGCTGTATATAAAGCAAAAAGGAGTGGAGGTGTGGTCCATCATATTGGTCTCTTGCGGCTGAGCCGTATAGCGGAGTGGCGGTCCTTTTACTGCACCAGTAGAAAGCCGACGAGTGATTGAGTTAGAAATGGGGAGGTGTTTGATTTTAGATGTCCTCATGAAGGGTCAAGAGCTTCGCCTGATAAACATCTATGGTCCCCAAACCAAGCGGGATCGGAAGCATCTCTTTTGAGGATCAAACCTTTCCTTTTACGAGTCGGCAGGTGGTCTTTGGCGGGGACTTTAATACAGTCACAAGGTCCCAAGACCGGGAGGCACCAGAGACCGGCTGGCTTATGATAGTGTATCCCTGAATAGCATAGCTAGCGAGGCTCGCCTGGTGGATGTCCACATTCGGCACACCTCAGGCCACGGGGTTTCACTTATTATAGAGGTAGTCAGATTAGGTCTAGAATAGACAGGTTTTATTTAAAGGAGGAGACTACTTTTTCACCTCTAAAGGTGGTAGAGGTGGAATTCTCCGATCACTGTATGATTATGTTCTCTTTGAATGTTGCAGAATCCCCCAAATGGGAAGAGGCTATTGGAAGCTAAATTCGGCCCTCCTGGAGGAAGCAGAGGTGAGACAATCCTTTGAGGACTTCCTTCAGACTCAGGTAGAGTTGCTGGATCTTTGTGACACTAAGTCGGAGTGGTGGGAGATATTCAAAGATCGGGTGGCAAAATTCTTCCGCCAGCTCTCGAGCCTCAGGTCCCTGGACAAGTATCGCTTGTATCAGGGTCTGAGGAGGAAACTCGAACAACTGGTCTCGACTGGAGGTAGCCGAGAGGATATCTCCAGGGTGAAATCTTTGCTTAAGAGGTGCCAGTACGATAGGCACACATCTTTGGTTTTTGAGAGGGATTTCGGGAAGTACCGCCCGACCCCTACAGAAACTGTAAGATGTCAGTGAAAAGTAAGTTGGTGACGGGACTGGTCGATGGTACGGGATCTCTGGATAGGTCCAGATCAGGGATCTTGGAAATCGTCAAGTCCTTCTACTCGTGCCTCTTGAGGAATAAGGATCTGAATCGGGACAGGATTTCGGCTTTCCTGGCTGAAACCATTCCTGAGTCAAGAGTAGACCGTTCTCTTGGTGTTTTGATAGAAGAAATCAGAGAAGAGGAAGTCAGCCTGGCGATCGAAGGGCTTGCCCTAAAGAAGTCGCCAGGCCCGGATGGCTTAACATCCGAGTTTTATAAGACCTTTAAGGACTTCTTGGTTCCCCTCTTGACTAAGGTATTCAATGAGTGCCTATCCTCGGTGCTCTGCCGAGGTCAATGAGGAGGTCAGCTCTGATCCTTATATCAAAGGGTAAAGATCCGAGCCGTATTGAGAATTGGCGTCCCATAGCGCTTCTCAGTACGGACAGAAAGATCCTGGCCAAGATACTGTTTAATCGGTTGGTGCAGTTTGCACCACGGCTCCTTTCGGAGACCCAACATTGCTCAGTTCCAGGCCGAAGCACGTTTAGTGCTGTACTCGGTGTCCGAGAGGCAGTGGAGCAGGGTAGGGCGGGTAACTGGAAGGGGTACATGCTGGCCTTAGATCAGGCAAAGGCTTTTGATCGGGTTAACCACGAGTACCTCTGGTCAGTCCTTCTGAAATATGGCCTGCCGGGGGTTTGTCGATTGGTTAAAGATCTTGTATTCAGGGGCAGAGAGTTTCCCACTGGTGAACGGTTGGTCTGGCAGCCCTTTTGAGGTCGGGTCTGGAGTCCGCCAGGGTTGTCCATTGAGCCCGCTCTTATACGTGTTTGCGATTGATCCTTTTATTAGGAGGATTGATCGTGGGCCGTTAGCGGGAGTCAGGATGAGTCTGGAGGAGCCAGAAGCCACTCTGAGGGTGGTGGCTTATGCCGATGACGTCACTGTTTTCGTGTCCTCGGGAGGGGAGGCGGAATACGTGATGTCGGAGGTAGAAACGCTACTCGGAAGTCTCCCGGTCCGTGATTAACCGGGATAACTGTGAGAGTCTCTGGCTGGGAGGGGTGATCCATCTTTCGGTCTCCGGACACCCTCCCAGAGCCCCAGTCGTCAGCCAAAGTCCTAGGCGTTCAATTCGGCCATGGGGATTATCCCACCCAAAATTGGGATAGCAGGCTTAAGCTCGCCGCTCAGAAGGTTGACCAGTGGAAGGGTTGGTCTTTGACCCTCAGGGAAAGGGTGAGCCTGATCAAGACTTACCTTCTCCCTTTGCTTATCTATTTGGCCAGTGTATGTGTCTTGCCAGAACCTCTCTGGACTCGGGTTTACAGTCTGTTCTTCCAACTGTTATGGGGGAATAGGCTGAACCTAGTCAAGAGAGAGGTGACATACCGTACGAGGAGACTAGGGGGTTGGGTATGGTCAGCCCGTGGTGTTCCTTGTGAACACCTTTGTTAAGATCAACCTGGCAAACCTCTGGAAGAGAGGGCTCCTCCGTGGGTAGTGTCTTGCAGGGGTTGGTTTCGGCCTTTCTTCCAGGAGTGGGAGACAGGAGGGCAAGTGAAGGATTTGCGTACACCTCACGGATATCTTCCGGCTTATGTCACCCTGATTCTGAAGGTGATCCGCCGGTGGGGTTTGGGAGTGAGGGAGATCAGGACCCAGTCAAGGAGATCCTTGACGAGAGGGTCTTGTTGACCCACTTCCAAAAGCCCCTGGCCCTTAAGGATTGCCCAAGCCGGGATCTAGACAAGGGGTTACAGTTGTTAAATTCGGCAAGGATCCCCTTGAAGTTTTGGGACTTGGCTTGGCGCTGCTTTCACGGGAAGCTGTATGTAAGGGGCAACTTGAGGTATAGGAACTCTGATGAAAGGGGTTGTCCCCGGGAGAAGTGTGGCGACATACTGGAAAGTATGGAGCACTTCCTGCTTCAGTGTCCCTTTAATACAGAGGTATACAAACAGTTGGGTGCATCCATTGGCTGGCCTAGGCTAGCCAACCTCTCCTATGCAGAGTGGGCTTAGGAGCATTCAAAGGTTTGGGAAGAAGGGACCCATGCACAGCTTTTATAGTTAGCATAGTGGTCAGGTACTTCACATGGAACGCACGGTGTTTAGTTTCAACCCAGCAGAAAGTCCTCCCTGTGGAAGAGGTGTGTAGGAACATTCTAGGTGACCTGGTGAAGGTTCGCTCTCTCGAGTGCGAAAGGGTGGGTACGGATGGGGTCTCTTACCTCTGGAGAGGCTTCACCTTCGATGTGCCTTAGCCTCAGTAGCACTTTTCCTGGTGTTGGGCTGAGGCTTTCACACTAGGTTTTTGTTTTGTATTTAAGATGAGTTTTTGAAGAAAGGTTTGCAAATGACTGAACTTGGGCCTTCGGGTGGATTTTGATATTGGTTTGTATCGATTGATATGTTTGTTATAAGTTGTATATATTGTATGATAGGGTAAGTGGGTGTAGTTAGGTTGGGTGGGATGGGGTGGGGGGGTTCATATTTTTGTGTGGGAGGCCTGCATCCAGCCCTGGACTATGCGGACATAGGAGGACATGAGGCGAGGGGCTGGGTGTGGGTGGTGGAGGAAGGGCTGGCCTCATGGAGGGACAAGAGGCGGAGGTTGGCCCTGGGTGAAGGTGATGGGATAGATAGATTGGTAGGGGTAGTATAGGTTTGTATTATTGTGTGTTAAAAAAAAATAAAAAAAATATATATATATATATATTTAAAAAAAAAAAAAATTAAATTAAAAAAAAAAAATGTTTTGTTATATTATGATTATTTAATTTGTGTTTATTATTATTTATTATGACAAGTTGTCATTTATTTTCTGTTATAAACAATTTGTATAAATTTGTATATAGTCGGGGTTCAGCCGGATCGGATGTTTAGGTTAGGCTAGGTTTCATTTTCTCTTTTGTAGTAGGTATGAATGAGAGTCTGCATGTAGCTGGGCCAGTAGGGTGAGTGTATATACTTTATTCCTTGTTTGGAAATTTTATAGCAAAGTTTTTGTATTTTTGTATAAAATTAATAAAGAGTTCCTCAGTATCTGCTCCTATTCTGTATATATATACACTGCACAGTACCACTTCTCCTGTATACTGGGTGTACTCCTCAGTATCTGCTCTTATTCTGTATATATGGACACTGCACAGTACCACTTCTCCTGTCCTGTATGCTGGGTGTAATCCTCAGTATCTGCTCTTATTCTGTATATATGGACACTGCACAGTACCACTTCTCCTGTCCTGTATGCTGGGTGTAATCCTCAGTATCTGCTCTTATTCTGTATATATATATATATATACACTGCACAGTACCACTTCTCCTGTATACTGGGTGTAATCCTCAGTATCTGCTCTTAATCTGTATATATATACACTGCACAGTACCACTTCTCCTGTCCTGTATACCGGGTGTAATCCTCAGTATCTGCTCTTATTCTGTATATATATACACTGCACGGTACCACTTCACCTGTCCTGTATACTGGGTGTAATCCTCAGTATCTGCTCTTATTCTGTATATATATACACTGCACAGTACCACTTCTCCTGTCCTGTATACCGGGTGTAATCCTCAGTATCTGCTCTTATTCTGTATATATATACACTGCACGGTACCACTTCACCTGTCCTGTATACTGGGTGTAATCCTCAGTATCTGCTCTTATTCTGTATATATATACACTGCACAGTACCACTTCTCCTGTCCTGTATACCGGGTGTAATCCTCAGTATCTGCTCTTATTCTGTATATATATATATATACACTGCACAGTACCACTTCTCCTGTCCTGTATACTGGGTGTAATCCTCAGTATCTGCTCTTATTCTGTATATATATACACTGCACAGTACCACTTCTCCTGTCCTGTATACTCGGTGTAATCTTCAGTGTCTGCTCTTATTCTGTATATATGGACACTGCACAGTACCACTTCTCCTGTCCTGTATACTGGGTGTAATCCTCAGTATCTGCTCAGTATTCTGTATATATATATATATATATATATATATATATATATATATATATATACACTGCACAGTACCACTTCTCCTGCCCTGTATACTGGGTGTAATCCTCAGTATCTGCTCTTATTCTGTATATACTGTATGGACACTGCACAGTACCTCTTCTCCTGTCCTGTATCCTGGGAGTAATCTTCAGTATCTGCTCTTATTCTGTATATATATACACTGCACAGTACCACTTCTCCTGTCCTGTATACTGGGTGTAATCCTCAGTATCTGCTCTTATCCTGTATATATATACACTGCACAGTACCACTTCTCCTGTCCTGTATACTGGGTGTAATTCTCAGTATCTGCTCTTATTCTGTATATATACACTGCACAGTACCACTTCTCCTCTCCTGTATACCGGGTGTAATCCTCAGTATCTGCTCTTATTATGTATATATATATATACACTGCACAGTACCACTTCTCCTGTCCTGTATAGTGGGTGTAATCCTCAGTATCTGCTCTTATTCTGTATATATATATACACTGCACAGTACCACTTCTCCTGTATACTGGGTGTAATCCTCAGTATCTGCTCTTATTCTGTATATATATATATATATATATACACTGCACAGTACCACTTCTCCTGTATACTGGGTGTAATCCTCAGTATCTGCTCTTATTCTGTATATATATACACTGCACAGTACCACTTCTCCTGTCCTGTATACTGGGTGTAATCCTCAGTATCTGCTCTTATTCTGTATATATATACACTGCACAGTACCACTTCTCCTGTATACTGGGTGTAATCCTCAGTATCTGCTCCTATTCTGTATATATATACACTGCACAGTACCACTTCTCCTGTCCTGTATACTGGGTGTAATCCTCAGTATCTGCTCATATTCTGTATATATATACACTGCACAGTACCACTTCTCCTGTCCTGTATACTGGGTGTAATCCTCAGTATCTGCTCTTATTCTGTATATATATACACTGCACAGTACCACTTCTCCTGTCCTGTATACTGGGTGTAATCCTCAGTATCTGCTCTTATTCTGTATATATATATACACTGCACAGTTCCACTTCTCCTGTATACTGGGTGTAATCCTCAGTATCTGCTCTTATTCTGTATATATAGAGACACTGCACAGTACCACTTATTTTATCATTTTATTATAAATCTGTGTCTCGTCACTACTTTTGTTCATTTCTCCTCCCTGGTATCTGATCGTATTATTCAGTGTAATCCGTTCAGTATATCATTGGTGTATTCTTCTTTTTTTTTATCTTTTGCAGGGAATCCCAGGTTCTACCCTTTTGCCCCAGTACTCTGCCCTCCATTTGGAGCGATTAATCAGTGCTCTACAGATGCAGATTGTTCTCGTGATGAGATTTGTTGCTCTCTCTGTAGGAACCAGTGCATAAATATTTTCCCTCGTAAGTCACATGTACAATTATTCTGGTGATCCCTAAAATAGTGGTTCCCCTTTGCTTTGTTTTCCTTCCTTGGAGGGATGTCTGGCTTTCACGATGTTGAAAACCCATAAATGTGGCTCCATATTATTATTTGTTTGCATATTATTGAAAAAAAATTCATACCACTTTTTTTACCCATAAACTTAAATGCATTTTTTTTGGATTTTATGCTTTACACCAACACAAAGTATGTGTTGTATCAAGTAGGCGAAAAAAAATGTTATTTATGGCTTTTGAACAAAAAAATCTGGAAAGTGTGGTGTGAATTTGTATTCAGCATTTAGTAGGACCACCTTTTGCTGCATTTACAGATGAATGTCTTTTGGGGTATGTTTCTACCATCTTTGCACATCTATAGGCTGAAACGTTTGCCCATTCTTTTTTGCAAAATAGTCTGTAGTCAGATTGAATGGGGAGCTTTGATCTAAACCCTTCCATTGTAGCTTTGGCTGGATGTTGAGGGTCATAGTCTTGCTGGAAGGTTAACCCCCTCCACCCCAGTCTCAAGTTTTGTTTAGCCTCTACCAGGTTTTCCTCCAGGATTTCTCTGTATCTAGCTCCATCCATCTTACCACCAACTCTGACCAGCTTTCCTCTCCCTGCTGAAGAAAAGCATCCCCCCACCATCACCATGTTACACAGTGTGGATGGTGTGTTCAGGGTGATGTGCTGTGTTAGTTTTCTACATTAAGGCCAAAAAGTTCAACTTCAGTCTCATATGCCCAGAGAAACTTTGTCCACATGTTTACTGTGTCTGATACATGGTTTGTGGCAAGCTGCAGACAGAACTTTTTATGGCTGGCTTTCAAAAATGGCTATCTTCTTGCCATTCCTCCTTAAAAAGGTAAGATCTGTGGAGTACATGACTAATAGTTGCCCGGTGGACAGATTCTCACGCCTGAGCTGTGGATCTCTGCAACGCCCCCAGAGTGACCATGGGCCTCTTGGCTGCTTCTCTAATTAGTGCTCTCCTGCCCTCAGCTTTCCGTTTAGGTGGACGGCCATGTCTTGGTATGTTTGCAGTAGTGCCATACTCATTCCATTTTCGGATGATGGATTAAACAATGTTCCATGAGATGTTCAGAGCTTAGGATATGTTTTTGTAGCCTAACTCTGCTTTACAGTTCTTCACCACTTTATCCCTGACCTGTCTGGTGTGTTCTTTAGTTTTCATGATGCAGTTTGATCACTAATGGTCTCTAACAAACTTCTGAGGCTTTCACAGAACAGCTGGAGTTATACTAAGAATACATCACACTCAGGTTAATTCTATTTACTAATTAGGTGACTCTTCAAGGAAATTGGTCACACTGGATTTTATTTAGGGGTATCAGACTACAGGGGGCTGAATACAAATGCTTGCCACACTTTTTAGATTATTATTTATTTAAAAAAAATAGAAAACCATATCATTTTTTTTTAACTTCACACATATTTGCCACTTTGTGTTGGTCGATCAGATAAAATCACAATAAAATACATCTAATTTTGTGGGTACAACGTGGAAAAGTTTAAGGGGTATGAATACTTTTTCTAGACTTGCGCAACTCTGACAGAGGAGAGGCACAATTCAACCTTCTAAAAAAAATGCAACTTCACATCAATAACAAACATATTCATAAAAGAATAATCTTGTATAATGACATACAATGCCTGTACACACAGAACACACAGCACAGGAGACTGCCATAGAGTGCTCGTTTACTGCAAACTGTAATAATGCTATTACACAAGATTAACTATACCAGAAATTTCCAAAGATATAGAGGGGAATGTATCAAACTTGTACAAATGTTTTTTGGTGTAGAAAATTCCCGCATTTTGGAGCAAGTGTTCTTTTCACCAACATGTGTAACTTTGTGCACTTTTCCACCACACCCCACCCCTCGCTACTTTTACAAAAAGTGGTCAGGGCGAGGACAGAACTCTTGCAGCCCCATTTACCTACATGTGTTCCTAAAACTGGACCTGAAATCTACCATGGTTGCTGGTGTAGATTTTGCCTTTTCGTGCACGGAACTCTCGACTATTCTCCAGAATTATCATCGCTTAATAAATCTGGCACATGGTACACCATTAGATTTTGTTACTAAAACTGGAGTAAGAAACTTCAGTCTTATCATATTATTCCCATAATATATATGTTAATAGCCTGCAGATTATATTTTGCCCTCATTAAATGGGTATTCCAGTTATAACAAGTTATTTCTCATGCACAGGAGAGGAGATAACTATCATATTGGTGGAGGTTCCACCATTGGCACCCTATTGATCATGACAATGGTAGCCCAGGACCCTCTGGGGCCACTGAAATGGACAAATCGGCTGGACTGGAAAGAGCTCCATTCCCTTCTATGGGAGGGCCTGAGGGGGTCCGGGAGGTTCTGAGTACAGTGTCAGTTTCAGGGTGCTCCATGGGGTATTTTCATAATTACTGGAGGTCCCAATGGTAAGAACTCTGACGATCTGATAGTTTTCCCCTATCCTGTGATCAGTGAATAACTTGCTTTAACAGGAATACTCCTTTAGGCCATGCAATATGTAAAAAAGGGTTTCTCAAGTTGGTTCCTCTGTAGGGTACATCTACAAGGGGCACACTGCAAATTGCAACAGAAACATCCACATGAGATGCACAGTTTTGTTGTGGATTTTGCTCTGGATTTGCCACAGATTTCACCCGATGCATTGCAAAGGGTCAAATTTAACATCTGCACCACAGGTCAATGTCCATGCAGAAAAAAATCCACTTGCCTCCTGCTATAATCCACTGTGGAAATCCATTATAAAGTCCATGGCAGTTTTGTCCCATGTCACCCTCAGTGTTATTGTCCAGCTGCTACTATTAGTGTTGAGCGAATCGAAGTTGGCAAAGTGGATCTCAATCTGAATTTCAGGAAAACTTTTTCCTTGTGCTTTGTGGAAATAAATCAGATTTTTCTAACATGGCTGCTGCACGTTACAAAGTTAAAGTAAGAAGCTCGGGACCGAGGGGTCACTCATATTGCCATGCAGCCAGCCAATCAGCAGATAGCCTGCCTCTGTGATGTCACAGCCCTATAAAAAGTCTCCTGCTGCCTGGTCTCCGCCATTTTACAGTAAACTTAGTGCAGGGAGAGACATTACAGGCAATAGAGACAGTGATTAGAAAAGATTTTGGGGCACATTTATTTATACCAGCGTTTTAGACGCCGCTCTTAATGAAGCCCTAAACTGGCAGTGGATCTGCAAAAGTTATGAAGAGGCGCAGCTTCTGAGTGGTCTTACATTTAGACCTTTTTCTATGCCTGAAGCAGGTATGGAAAATGGTGAATGAGATGGGTGTTCTGGCCGCTCCGCCTCCCTGCCTACAATTTTAGACCTGGCGTGAGTGGCGCAAAGTCGCAGATAGGTTAGTTGTGCCACTATCTGCACCTGAAATATGCCTAATTTAGTTGTATTTCAGCATAGTAAATTAACCCAATATTTTACAAAACATTACTATTTAGCAGTTCAGGGACAGATTATTCTTAGTGTAAGGATATAATAGGGACACTTTATCCACAATATAGGGATAGAGCAGGGACAATTGCACAGTGTACAGCCTGGCTAATAAAAGCTATCCTATTACACCTTGATGCACTAATTGGTGTTAATAAAAGCATTCTAATACTACATATTTTAGGTTGCTTGCATGTTTTGATACATAAGTAAATCCTATAATCCTTGATTCTGTTATTGTGGTGAAACTGGGGTCTGATACTACAGATTTTGGGTGTTTACGTTCTTTTATACCTAAATTAATCATTTAATTCTTGATTTTGTAAATGGGGTGAAATTGTGGCCTGATCCTACAGATTTTGGGGTACTCACATACAGTTATACATAAATAATTCCATTCATCCTTGATTCTGGGGTGAAATCGCGGCCTGACATTACTGCTATATTACCCTTAGAGTTAATGTCTTAGTACAGTATGTCTGACCGACAGGTGACAGGCCCTTCTAAGGGAACAGGCAGTGGGAAAATTTTTTTTTTTTTTTGAGCTGACAGAAGTAGCAACAGAAAAAGTAGTTTGGTAGCAGTAGACTCAGCGACAGGCCAGCTGCCCTTGAATGGTTGACTTAGTCTTCAACATCATCTCCACTGACATCAAACACCCCCAGCCAGGAGTCGTGGGTTCCTCTGATACTATGCTTACTTGGCATGGCCCAAGAACAATCTTTGTGCCCCCACCTGTCCTCAACCTGCTTCTTTCTTTTTCTGTTCCTTCTGCTCAGAAAGTATTTGGTTGGTTTGGGTAGGCACACAGAACTATGGTTTCATGTATCAAACAAATTTATTAATAAAATATTATAATGTTAAAAACCGTGCTCCCAGTGTCACTTATGTTCCAGTATATATACATTACATTTCATCTAGATTTATGTACAACATATTTCATCATAGGTTGGATCTAGGTTCCAATTTGCGATTGCTCATACACTGGATGTAGTTTAATTGTATCCAATATGGGGATATTACATCAAATGTAGAGGTATCCCCATATTGGATACAATTAAACTACATCCAGTGTATGAGCAATCGCAAATTGGAACCTAGATCCAACCTATAATGAAATATGTTGTACATAAATCTAGATGAAATGTAATGTATATATACTGGACCATAAGTGACACTGGGAGCACGGTTTTTAACATTATAATATTTTATTAATAAATTTGTTTGATACATGAAACCATAGTTCTGTGTGCCTACCCAAACCAACCAAATATTTGCAATTGTATACTATTTTCTGGTGGGGTGAACCAGTATATTGGGGTAAGAGCACCAGGTATCCATAGTAACCAGTTGGTGAGCCACCTTACAGATTAATATCTATTTATATTAAGTTGCTAATTCTGCTCAGAAAGTATTGTACAATGTCGGCTCTTATAGAGGACAGTCAGCATCTACTGTAGTCAGTAGGTCGTTGTCTATTTGCGCCATCGCCTATCCTCATGAAGGTCTGACCGGGGGGCCCTCTGTGCTCACGCTTCACTGCCATAACTGCTGGAGTGGGGTGGGGGGCCAGGAGCAGCACCAGCTCCATCAGCAGTAACTTAAGTCTAGAGTCTCTAATAAGCACTTTTCTTAACCTCTTAGTGACCAAGCCTGTTTGGGCCTTTATGACCAAGCATTTTACTTCCTTTTTTCATGGTCTCGTTCCAAGAGCTATAACTTTTTTATTTTTTCGTCTATATAGCTTTATTTTTTATTCTATGGAGTTGATTGAGGGCTCCCTCTGTTACCACTTTACATGCAGCGGGCGCTATTGCGCCCGGCATGTAAAGTGTTAAACAGCCCGGATCGGCACTCCTGCCAGTTCGGGCTGTTAGAGCAGGGCCCCGGCTCTCATGTGAGAGCCGGGTCTGTTCTCCCCACTGCACGGAGGACCGGTGCAGCGCTTAGACTGGGCCGCCGTAAAAACGCGGTGGCCCAGCCTAAGGCCCCTTAGTGACCGCCGTAAAAACACGTATGGGTGGTCACTAAGGGGTTAACCCACCTACTGAAGAAACCACCCAGCAGCAGCATGGAGCAAAATCTGAACCAGCAGTTAGTGGTATACTTAGACTGCACCCTGCAACTACACAACAAAGATCCCCTGGACTACTTGCAGCCAAACTTGATTTGTGGACACAGCTAGTCGAGTTTACACTAGACAAGCTTTCCTGCCCGGCCAGTAGTGTGGCATCAAAGCAGGTGCTTACTGCGGTGGGGGGCATAGTTACCAAAAGTAGAACTCGCCTTTCCACCCAAAATGTAGAGACACTGACCTTTGTAAGGATGCCTGATTTGTGAGACTAGTTCATTCTGGCTGCCACACCAAAACATTGTAAAAAATGACCCATTAGTTCTGGCCACCTGCTTCAGCCACTATTCTGATGCTGCCACCTGCCTGATGCAAGACACCTGCTGCTTCTGCTGCCATCTTTTCCTACTGCCACTTTCTTGTGCCGTCACTGCCACTGCTGTAGCCCCTCACCTCCCCACACTGTGACTGAACCGCAGTGTTGACTCTTCATGCTGTTGCCACCCTCACCACTTTGTGACTGGGCCATTGTGTTGATTCCTCATGCGGTTTCC
>CM065592.1:21603386-21802959 GCA_033119425.1 Bufotes viridis | reverse complement strand
AAGAAGGGACCCATGCACAGCTTTTATAGTTAGCATAGTGGTCAGGTACTTCACATGGAGCATACGGTGTTTAGTTTCAACCCAGCAGAAAGTCCTCCCTGTGGAAGAGGTGTGTAGGAACATTCTGGGTGACCTGGTGAAGGTTCGCTCTCTCGAGTGCGAAAGGGTGGGTACGGATGGGGTCTCTTACCTCTGGAGAGGCTTCACCTTCGATGTGCCTTAGCCTCAGTAGCACTTTTCCTGGTGTTGGGCTGAGGCTTTCACACCAGGTTTTTGTTTTGTATTTAAGATGAGTTTTTGAAGAAAGGTTTACAAATGACTGAACTTGGGCCTTCGGGTGGATTTTGATATTGGTTTGTATCGATTGATATGTTTGTTATAAGTTGTATATATTGTATGATAGGGTAAGTGGGTGTAGTTAGGTTGGGTGGGATGGGGTGGGGGGTTCATATTTTTGTGTGGGGAGGCCTGCATCCAGCCCTGGACTATGCGGACATAGGAGGACATGAGGCGAGGGGCTGGGTGTGGGTGGTGGAGGTTGGCCCTGGGTGAAGGTGATGCGATAGATAGATTGGTAGGGGTAGTATAGGTTTGTATTTTCTTATAATATGTGTGTGTTTAAAAAAAATATATATATATATATATATATATATATATATATATATATATATATATATATATATATATATTTGTGGTCGGGGCTTAAACATGAAGGAATGACCCCTACCTACTGGATACCTAAAAGCGGTTAGAATTATGCCGGAACCGCGACGCTGAAGGGACGCCTGAAGGGGGCATCCCTGGTGTGAGATAGTGAAAGTAAGGGTGGGTAGGGTGGGTACACTGGAGACGACGTTCACTGTGGGAGGAAACGCCCGGCCAGATATAGTCATCATCGCCCCTCCCACAAATACAGGCCAATGAATCGGCCTTAACACTTGTGGTCGGGGCTTAAACATGAAGGAATGACCCCTACCTACTGGATACCTAAAAGCGGTTAGAATTATGCCGGAACCGCGACGCTGAAGGGACGCCTGAAGGGGGCCAAAAGGACACAAACTCGATCAAAGAGCTTTATTACAACCTCCTATTGCGATTTCGCTGCCAACGAGCGAGCTGCAGCCAGGGTAATGGGATCGGAAGTAGTGAAGCGTACCGAGGCATTGTGGCACCGTAGACGTCCGCTTCAGGAAACTTGTGAAAGAGAATTAGCTCGGGACAGGGCACCGGCTGCTATATTTTGGATTCGGGTACATGAATGTGTGTAATGAATTTGGTGTAGTAACGAGCGAAGCACCTGACACCTAACAAAAGATATCAGTAGGACCAAGCCGTTAATCAAATATCCATGACCGCGACATTGACATAAACATACATCATGTAACCAGCCTATTCCCGACCCCCTGCATGCACAGCCGCCATTATAGGATAAAGTTCAACCAACGCTGAAATCTGTGGAACCCGGGATCAACCAACCTCACTCAGTCCACCCATCAGCTAGCCAGTGGGGGCCAAAAATGGCAGCAAAACCTGAGCTCGACGTGACCTCAGGAAACTAGGAGACTTACTGTATACCTCTGGAATAAAGAGAAATACCATACCAATGCCTGAGAAAGTGGTCCCACATGGAAAGTCAGCAATCGCCTGAACATCCAGGCATATATAAACACTTGATCCTGGAGAGATAAACGCAAGAAACCCTTTAATCTTTACCAATGCCACTAATGTGGTATCATGGCGAACTGATGAAATGACAAGTCGAATACGTATGCGTAAAAACGTGCGTCAAGCGTAACCCTATTCAGAATCTGGCGCCGAATCCGCAGTGCGGACCAACATCCTAACAGTGCCCCTATACATATGTATATATACACATATACATATAAACTGTACACACATATATATGTTTTTTTTTTTTTTAAACTAACACTGGAGCCTGAACTCACACTCTGCCCCGCACTTCCAGCTGTGGCCACATAGAGGGCGCCAGAGCCACAACTATGCGTGTCTGTGGAACCCAGCCAGCAGATCAGAGCGAGGGCAGAGGTAAGTGCATGCCTGAATAGTGCGGGAGGAGAGACTGACTAAAACAGACACCGTGCATGCTATGCACCCCACCTCAACTAGTAGCTCTGCATGAGGAAAACACATGACAGCCGGCTGCAGAGCAGAGCGAGGGGAAGAGGTGAGTGCACGCCCGAATAGTGCGGGAGGAGAGACTGACTAAAACAGACACCGTGCATGCTATGCATCCCACCTCACTAGTAGCTCTGCATGAGGAAAACACATGACAGCCGGCTGCAGAGCAGAGCTGAATACATGGTCGAGTGACCCCAGTAAGCGACTCCTGTGACGTGCTTTCCACATAGTATAGCTTTAGTGTGAGATTACTCTAAGAACCTGACATACCCTGACTAGAACACTAGACTCAATGTCCCTTCCCCATAATAAATGTATGTTTCTTTTTTTTTTTTTTTTTTACATTTCATTAAAGTCACACACCCTCTTTTTTTTTTTTAAACACACACTCTTCCTGAACCTTACTACTCCCCCTTGCTGAGTGAATTCACCTGTGCACCCCCTGGATAGAAACAACATGCTGAAGCCTAATTTGTCCGCCCCTCCCCCTGCCTGTCTAACAGCACAGCAGCCTGTGCAATACTTTATCGAGCGGGCACACGCTGTGCCCTGCACCCTACGTGTCATGCTGCGTGGGGAGAAGAGCGTGTCTCCCTGGCAGACCGCTCCGGTGCGGTGCTGCTCCCCCTTACCAAGGGAGCTGACACACCGCCGGCCGGACTTAAAGCAACGATGCTGCTGAATGAGGCAGCTACTTATCTGGACCGTGGAAAGTCGGGGCCTGGAACTGTCGTGTAGCGCTGCACCCTTGTTGCTCCCTGAGGACGGTAAGTTGAGCTCCCACACCATACACTGGAGACGACGTTCACTGTGGGAGGAAACGCCCGGCCAGATATAGTCATCATCGCCCCTCCCACAAATACAGGCCAATGAATCGGCCTTAACACATATATAAAAAAAATAATAATTTAAAAAATAAATAAAATTGGAAATTTTTATGGCAAAGTTTTTGTATTTTTGTATAAAATTAATAAAGAGTTCCTCAGTATCTGCTCTTATTCTGAATATATATACACTGCACAGTACCACTTCTCCTGTCCTGTATACTGGGTGTAATCCTCAGTATCTGCTCTTATTCTGTATATATACACTGCACAGTACCACTTCTCCTGTCCTGTATACTGGGTGTAATCCTCAGTATCTGCTCTTATTCTGTATATATACACTGCACAGTACCACTTCTCCTGTCCTGTATACTGGGTGTAATCCTCAGTATCTGCTCTTATACTGTATATATATACACTGCACAGTACCACTTCTCCTGTATACTGGGTGTAATCCTCAGTATCTGCTCTTATTCTGTATATATGGACACTGCACAGTACCACTTCTGCTGTCCTGTGTACTGGGTGTAATCCTCAGTATCTGCTCTTATTCTGTATATATAGACACTGCACAGTACCACTTCTCCTGTCCTGTATACTGGGTGTCATCCTCAGTATCTGCTCTTATCCTGTATATATATACACTGCACAGTACCACTTCTCCTGTCCTGTATACCGGGTGTAATCCTCAGTATCTGCTCTTATTCTGTATATATATATACACTGCACAGTACCACTTCTCCTGTCCTGTATACTGGGTGTAATCCTCAGTATCTGCTCTTATTCTGTATATATATACACTGCACAGTACCACTTATCCTGTCCTGTATACTGGGTGTAATCCTCAGTATCTGCTCTTATTCTGTGTATATATATACACTGCACAGTACCACTTATCCTGTCCTGTATACTGGGTGTAATCCTCAGTATCTGCTCTTATACTGTATATATATACACTGCACAGTACCACTTCTCCTGTATACTGGGTGTAATCCTCAGTATCTGCTCTTATTCTGTATATATGGACACTGCACAGTACCACTTCTGCTGTCCTGTGTACTGGGTGTAATCCTCAGTATCTGCTCTTATTCTGTATATATAGACACTGCACAGTACCACTTCTCCTGTCCTGTATACTGGGTGTAATCCTCAGTATCTGCTCTTATTCTGTATATATATACATTGCACAGTACCACTTCTCCTGTCCTGTATACTGGGTGTAATCCTCAGTATCTGCTCTTATTCTATATATATACACTGCACAGTACCACTTCTCCTGTCCTGTATACTGGGTGTAATCCTCAGTATCTGCTCTTATTCTGTATATATACACTGCACAGTACCACTTCTCCTGTCCTGTATACTGGGTGTAATCCTCAGTATTTGCTCTAATTCTGTATTTATGGACACTGCACAGTACCACTTCTCCTGTCCTGTATACTGGGTGTAATCCTCAGTATCTGCTCTTATTCTGTATATATGAACACTGCACAGTACCACTTCTCCTGTCCTGTATACTGGGAGTAATCCTCAGTATCTGCTCTATTTCTGTATTTATGGACACTGCACAGTAACACTTCTCCTGTCCTGTGTACTGGGTGTAATCCTCAGTATCTGCTCTTATTCTGTATATATATATACACTGCACAGTACCACTTCTCCTGTCCTGTATACTGGGTGTAATCCTCAGTATCTGCTCTTATTCTGTATATATGGACACTGCACAGTACCACTTCTCCTGTCCTGTATACCGGGTGTAATCCTCAGTATCTGCTCTTATTCTGTATATATATATACACTGCACAGTACCACTTCTCCTGTCCTGTATACTGGGTGTAATCCTCAGTATCTGCTCTTATTCTGTATATATATACACTGCACAGTACCACTTCTTCTGTCCTTTATACTGGGCGAAATCCTCAGTATCTGCTCTTTTTCTGAGTGATCACTGTTTTTCTCAACACTTCTTTTGCACAGTGCCCTTTCCAGATATTTGATCATATTTTCCAATGAAATGTATTAAACATATCACTGTTATCTATATATTACTCTTTATCTTACAGTGGATCTTAGGATTTGTCCTAGGCCTCCAGTAGAATGCCTGACCATTAGCTAAATTGATTAGTGCTTTAAAGACTTTGATTGTCCTCGTTGCAAAATTTGTTGCCCTCTCTGTGGGAAGCGTTGCATGAAGCCCGTCTTTTGTAAATCACACTTGTGGAAAAAAAAAAACACACTTTGTTTGTCGGATACCCGCCTTCAGTCACCACTCTGGCATTGGGGGCTTTTTTCATTTAGTTACCCTAATTCGTATGTAGGGTGATCTTCCAGGTAGACGTATGAAATCCTCCTCCATGAGTAGCAGATTTAGTGGTGGTTAGAGATGGCCCAGCGAACAGTTCCCGGCGAACAAAGCTTGTTCGCGTTCGCCGCGGCGGGCGAACACATGCAATGTTCGTTCCGCCCCCTATACATCATCATTGAGCAAACTTTGACCCTGTTCCTCACAGTCAGCAGACACATTCCAGCCAATCAGCAGCATACCCTCCCTCCCAGACCCTCCCATCTGCTGGACAGCATCCATTTTAGATTCATTCGGAAGCTGTAGTCTTAGTGAGAGGAGGGACAGTGTAGCTGCTGCTGATTTAATAGGGTAATCGATAGCTAGGCTAGTGTATTCAGTGTCCACTCCAGTCCTGAAAGACTCATCTGATCTCTGCTGTAAGGACAGCGTCCTGATAGCACCCCAAAAACCCCTTTTTAGGGCTGCTACATTAGTCTGCTTTTATTTATTTTTTTCTCCATATATATATTGCAGTTGCCTGGCCTGCCCGTGTGTGAGGAGCTGCAGGCCCACAGACTGTAGTGTGCCCTCTGCCAGTGCTGCCCATCAATTATACCGTGTGGCACTGGACTTTGCCTTAAAATAAGGCACTTTATCTGTACACTTTAATCTAATTTCAGTTGCTTGCCAGCCAGTGTGTGTGTGTCAGGCCCACAGACTGTAGTGTGCCCTCTGCCAGTGCTACCCATCAATCATACCGTGCGGCACTGGACTTTGCCTACAATAAGGCACTTTATCTGTACACTTTAATCTAATTTCAGTTGCCTGCCTGCCAGTATGTGTGTGTCAGGCCCACAGACTGTAGTGTGCCCTCTTCTAGTGCCCAACACTCATACCGGGTGGCACAGTACCTAGCACGCGTAGTACCACTTATCTAAAATCCATTCAATACAAGTCCTGATAGGGGATTAAACTGATGAGAATAGTACTACAGAAAATACCACTCATATCGGGTGTGACAGTAAATTGCACGGCGCAGACGCAGTGACCGTGGATTAAAACAAAGGGGAGGGAGCCAGCGTTTTTTTAACTATCTCCCCGTTCGAATAAACAATTCAATTCACCTTTTGGGGACCCTTGGTGTTGTACGTGGCTGGGTGGAGGAAGAAACCTTCAATGACATCACCTGGACATGGCTAGCTTGGTATCCAACCTTGTGCAAATGGGGAGTTTGCGGTTGATAAATGGGAATTTTGGTCTGTCAATGTCTGTGAAGCGGGCTTAACCCTTACACTACCTGATCGATACAACATCATACCTGGTCGTATACACACACTGGATGTTTTAAAGCACGTTATTCCAAACAATTTAGGAATGTTAGTTGATTTATGCCCTTTATGGATTAAAACCCGACTCTGCGTCCACTACGTAATTTTCCATGGGAGTTTTGCCATAGATCCACCTCCGGCATGCCATAGTCCAGGTGTTAGTCCCCTTGAAACAACATTTCCATTACTATTGTGCCCAGAAAGAGTCCCTGTGGGTTTTAAAATTTGCCTGCCTATTGAAGTCTATGGCGGTTCGCCCGGTTCGCCCGTTCGCGAACATTTGCGGAAATTCACCTTCGCCATTCGCGAACGGAAAGGTTTATGTTTGCGACATCACTAGTAGTGGTATAGCAACAGTGTTAGAACTTGTTCACACGAACGTAACATCTCTGTGCCCGTGCTGTGGACAGCAAATTGCGGTCCGCAATGCAGCCGCATGAGGATCGTGGACCCGTTCACTTGAATGGGGTCCACGATGTGTCCGCACCACAAAAAGATAGAACTTGCTTTATCTTTTTGTGGTGCAGAGGCACAGACCGGAACCCCAGGAAGCACTCCGTAGTGCTTCCGTGGGGTTCCATTCCGTGCTCCCGCTCCGTTCCGCATCTCCGGATTTACGGACCCATTCAAGTGAATGGGTCCGCATCAGTGATGCGGAATGCACACGGCCGGTGCCCCGTGTATTGCAGACTAGCCCTTAGAATAAGCCTTTAGAGTGAAACGCGTAAGTGTGAACTGAGGGTTAACTCTGCACGCTGAGGTGATGGCCACCAAGAACAACATTTTTAGAGATAAATACCTCAAGGAGGCATCTTCCAGAGGTTCAAAAGGGGGAAGGATTAATCCTGACAAGACTAAATTAAGATCCCAGGGGGAAACTGTGGGTTTTTAAGAAAGGTCTTATTCTATCAGCTCCTTTCAAATATCTGATCACCCTTGGGTGCTCTGCAATCTTTTCACCAAAGATAGCTGATAAGGCAGAAATATGTACTCTTAGAGTATTTGGACGTAAACCCTTTTCAAACCAAGACTGTAGGAAGCCGAGGACCACCTGGATAGAGAACGATTGAAACTGAATATTTTCCTGTGTACACCAGGAGCAGAATTTATTCCAAATTTTATAATGGATCTTTGAGGTTATATCTTTTCTGCTGGCTGCCATGGTACTAATAATAGCCTGAGATAAACCTTTAGATTTAAACATCAACCTCTCAGGTTCCAGGCCGCTAGATTTCATTTTTCTACTTGAGGATGAAAGCTTGGCCCCTGAGACAGAAGATCCGGCCCTGATGGAAGAATCCATGGACTCTGAATTGAGAGAGTCTTCAAAAACGGGAACCATAGTTTTCTTGGCCATAGAGGGGCTATAAGAATCACATGGGCCTTGTCCTATCAAATCTTTTTTAGAGCTCTGGATATTAATTGAAAAGGGGGGAAGGCAGATGCTAGTTAAAAGTCCCATTTTTGAGATAGGGCGTCTACCCCTACGTTTCCATCTACCGGATTTAAGGAAAAAAAACGGATTTGTGTTTAATTTTGAGATTCGGTCGAAAACTTGCCTTTTCAAACTCCATTCTGTGGAGCTTAGGATAGTTCTCCTTAGAAATTCTGCCTTTATGTTTTGTACCCCTTTTAAATAGATTGCCGACAGTGATCTTTGATGAATCTCTGCCCAGGAGAAAATGTTCTCTGTTAGCAGGCTCAGGGCTGCACTTCTTGTGCCTCCTTAATGGTTCAAGTAAGCTACGACAATCGTGTTGTCTGATCTTATTTGGACATCTTTGTTCTGGATAAGGTGTGCAAATTTTTTGATTGCTTCCCAGACTGCCATGATTTCTCTGTGGTTTGAGGACAGAGATTTCTGGACATTGGACCATTCCCCCTGGGAAAAGGCATGAGAACAATGCGCTTCCCAACCCCACAGACTTGCGTCCATTGTGATCCCAACTAGATGATCGAAGTCCCAAGGAACTCCTTTGCCGGGATAATCCGCTTGGATCCACCACTGTAGGCAGTGAGCCACTGACATAGGAATCTGGATATTTATTTCCTGGGAGTCCTGACTTCTGTTACAGCTTGCTAGAACCCATTTCTGAAGTATTCTGGTATGGAATTGTGCCCATTTTACCGCTGGTATACATGAAGTCAGAGACCATAGGAGCTTCATTGCTTCTCTGATTGAGCACACTGCCTGAAATTTTGAGACCTTTTCGCTCATCCCTAAAAAAATTTGGGGCGTTAAAAAGGTCTTCTGGCAGGTCGTGTCCAAAAAGAGCCTGTAAGATCCTCACCTGCTTTGCACTCCAGGGGAACCAAGAGGGGTCCTCGTGGAGTTGCGGGACAGGTTATGCGTGTCTCTGATGCACCAGCGCTGACCCCTTTGCGAACCAGTGCGGGGATGCGTTCGCGTGGACATCGGAGGGGAGGAGCGTCGGAGTCCCGGGGACAGAGTGGCCAGGCGAGTGACAAGACGCCGCGGCCAGGGTTGTCTCCGGTGTCTCCTGCGACTTCCGTTTCCGCATCTGGGTCCACGCGCTCGCATACTCGCTGAGTCAATCGTGCGTCCGTGCGTACGCACGAGGGCAGGTTCGCAAAGGGATACAAGGTCGCAGTACGCGCTTCTTATGCGCTTCGTCGACCAGTGGCGCATAATATACTGACTCACAAGAGCAAAGTAGACTAGGGAGCCAGCCATGGGTTAATCAACTTGTGATTGCCTTAGGCCATGTACTCAGGTGCAGGGCAATTTGTTCACCTATAGAAGTGGACACTTGGCACCCTGGGATTGGTCAGCAGGCATTTAAAGGAGGTCTCTCAGGGTGATCAGTGCCCACTGTTATTTTCCCTCAACCAGGTATAGGTCACAACTGCTAGTGACTGAAGACTGCCAGGAACTTTGTCCTTTGCAGCGGACCCAAGATCTGGAGTGACTCGACTGCCAAGTGCACAGCATCATTCAGCACTGGTTTGGACTATTCCTGGAATCTCCTTGCCTGGTTTTGTTATTATTTCTTGTTACCAGCAAGTGTTCTGGACGTTTATGTTTCTGGTGAATAAACACCTTTTTGCTTTCATCACTGGTCTGTTTGTTGGTGCCTTGCATTACAGAACAGTGGGCCCAACTAACAGTTGCCATGGACAATATCCAGCAGCGACTGAGTGAATTAACGGGAGCCGTTAACCTGCTGTTCCAACGACGCCCAAATATACCAGCAGCCGCTGCAGCGTCAAATCCAAGAGCAACTGACAACTGTGATGGAGGAGGTTCAGCAGCTGATCCAGGGAGCCTCAGCACTACCCGTCACTATCGCAAGGCATCAAACAGAACCAAAGATCCCTCTGCCTGACTCCTTCACAGGAGAGCGACAGGAGTTCTTAAACTTCAGGGACTCCTGTCTCCTTTATTTCCAGTTGCGTCCGATGGCTTCTGGCACTCTCAGGCAGAGAGTTGGGATTGTAATGTCACTGCTACGTGGAGACCCCCAACGTTGGGCATTTAATTTGCCTCAAGACCATACAGCTTTTTCGTCAGTGGGCGCCTTCTTCGAGGCTATGGCTGTGATTTACGATGACCCGGATCGTACTCGCACCGCAGAGACCAATCTTGAGCATATTCAACAAGGCCGCCGCCCAGCTGAAGAATACGCTGCAGAATTCAGGCGATGGGCAGCTTTCACCACCTGGGGCGGCGCAGCCCTACGCCATCGCTTCCGTTTGGGACTTTCGGATGCGGTCCGGGATCTTCTTTTGGCCTTGCCTACCCCCTTCTCGTTGGAAATGGCTATCTCTCAGGCAATCGATGCCGACAGGCGAATCCGTGAGAGGCGAGTGGAGCGGTCGTCTCGGTTTTCATCCTCTCGACCACATCCAGGGCCTCTTAAATCGGCCAAAGAGCCAATGGAGGTTGGATCCTCCCCATCTCACACAGGCAGAAGCGAGGCTCGTCGCCAGCAGAAAGGCCTGTGCCTATTTTGCGGAAAGTCTGGACACCTCGTTAAAACCTGTCCCCTCCTGCCGGCGGGAAGCGAATGAACCTAGGGGGCATAGAGGAGAACCCCCTAGGTGCTATTATCCCTCCTCCAAGCCGGGTGATGGTATCCATATCCTTACGGTGGCAAGACAAGGTCCATGAGTTTTCGGCACTAATCGATTCTGGGGCCGCTGGGAATTTTGTGGACTCAACCTTGGTTCATCGACTTGGCATCCCGTTGATCCAGCCGAAAACCACCATGTCAGTGACCGCGATTGATGGATCCCCTCTTCAAGATGGTCGTGCAGTGTGGATGACTCCGGGAATACAGGTAGCGGTGGGGGCTGATCATCGGGAGACCTTAAGCCTTTTGTCCTTGACATGCCATCCACTCCCGTGATTTTGGGTCTCCCTTGGTTGAGGCTCCATAATCCAGTAGTGGACTGGCGCTCGGGTCTTATTTGTCAGTGGAGTACGGAATGCCTTACTAAGTGCATTCGTCCCGACCTGTCACTAGCCTCCATGGAAGTATTAAGTACTTTACCACAGCAGTATCATAATTTCCGAGATGTGTTCAGTCCTCAGGGGCTGATGTGTTACCTCCCCACAGGTCATATGATTGTCCTATAGACCTGTTGCCAGGTACCATGCCACCACGAGGGCATCTATATAATCTCACTGGGCCTGAGGTTCAGGCTCAGCGGGAGTATATTAAAGAGAACCTTGAGAAGAATTTCATTCGTCCATCCACTTCCCCTGCTGGAGCTGGATTCTTCTTTGTGGAGAAGAAGGATGGAGGCTTGAGACCTTGCATCGATTATCGTGCCCTTAATCGGATTACGGTGAAGAATCGGTATCCACTGCCTCTGATTGATGATCTGTTTTCTCAGGTGGCAGGGGCCCGAGTCTTCACCAAACTCGATTTAAGGGGTGCTTATAATTTAGTTCGCATTAGAGAGGGTGACGAATGGAAGACCGCATTTAATACCAGAGACGGGCATTACGAGTATCTCGTGATGCCTTTCGGTCTCTGTAATGCTCCCAGCGGTCTTCCAGGAGTTCATCAACGATGTTCTCAGAGATTTCTTGGGTAGATGTGTTGTTGTCTATCTAGATGACATACTAATCTACTCTTCGGATCTGGTCTCTCATCGGAGACACGTGTGTCAGGTTTTCCAGAAGCTGAGGAGAACCGCCTCTATGCCAAACTTGAGAAGTGTCTGTTTGAGGTGAAGGAATTGCCTTTCCTGGGGTACATTATCTCAGAAAGGGATTGGCTATGGACCCATCCAAACTTTCTGCTGTCTTGGATTGGCCTCAGCCTAAGGATCTTAAGGGGTTGCAGCGTTTCTTAGGCTTTGCCAACTTCTACCGCAAGTTTATTAAGAATTTTCTGCGATAGTAGTACCTCTCACCAACCTCACTAAGAAGGAGCTAATCCTTCTAAGTGGACGAGAGAGGCAGTCAGAGCCTTTGAGGCAGCTGAAACAGGCCTTTTGCACGGCACCAATTCTTACTCATCCAGACACCTCCAGACCTTTTGTTCTCGAGGTCGATGCCTCAGAGGTCGGTGTAGGGCAGTTCTCTCACAGTATTCTGGGGACCCTGAGAGGTTACATCCCTGTGCCTTCTTCTCTCGGAAGCTCTCTCCAGCCGAGTGTAATTATGATATCGGCAATAGAGAGCTTCTGGGAGTAAATTGGCTTTTCAAGAGTGGAGACATTGGCTAGAGGGTGCAGAACATCCCATCACGGTTTACACTGACCACAAAAATTTGGAGTATCTAGAGAGTGCCAAAAGACTCAACTCCCGACAAGCCCGGTGGGCATTGTTTTTCACCCGCTTCAATTTCCGCCTCACTTATAAGCCAGGTTCCAGAAGCGTGAAGGCAGATGCCCTGTCCCGCTGCTTCCCTGAGGCTGCTTCCGTCCTGGACTCTGAGCCAGAAACCATTCTCCCAACTAAATGTTTTCTTGCTGCCCTAGGGGCCGCAGAAGTAATGGAGGACTTGTCCTCTCTTCTTGAGCCTTCACAGGCAGAGAGTCCACCTGACAAACCCGAGGGTCGATGGTTTGTACCCATTAACCTTCGATTGAAGGTCATCCAACAACTTCATGACTCAAAGTCTGCCGGGCATTTGGGTGTTAAGAAAACACTTGCCCTTGTTAAACGTCACGTGTGGTGGCCCAACATGTCCGTGGATGTTAAGGCCTATATCCAGGCATGTACTGTTTGTGCCAGATGTAAACCGTCCCGGTCTGCCCCTTCTGGGACTTTACTCCCACTGCCAATTCCCAGGATCCATGGACTCACATTTCCATGGATTTCATCCTAGATTTGCCAAGGTCCTCTGGAAGTACGGTAATCTGGGTAGTGGTGGACCGTTTTAGTAAAATGGCCCATTTTATCCCACTCCCTGGATTGCCCTCGGCCAGAGAATTGGCAGATCTGTTCTTGAATCATGTCTTTCGATTACACGGAGCGCCGGATGACATTGTTTCAGACAGAGGAGTGCAATTCATCTCTCGCTTCTGGCGTTCTTTCTGCTCCCGATTGGGTATTAATTTATCTTTCTCTTCTGGTTTTCACCCAGAGACCAACGGTCAGACGGAAAGGACTAACCAGACCCTGGAGCAATATCTCCGGTGCTTCGTGTCAGACTGCCAGGAGGAATGGGCAGCGTATCTACCCTTTGCGGAGGTGGCTTATAACAACTCTGAGCATGCTTCCACTAAGATGTCTCCGTTCAGGTGCGTGGGGGGCAGGGATCCAAGACTCTCTTCTTTGGCCGGACCCTCCACTGACTCACCGGTGGTGGATCAATGGTTCAAGGATAGACGTCCCATTTGGTCATCGGCCCAGCGGAATCTCCACAGTGCGGTGGCGCAACAGAAGAAATTTGCTGATCGTCATCGCACTGTAGAGCAAAAGTTTAAGGTGGGAGATCAGGTGTGGGTCTCCACCCGGAACATTCCGCTGCGTCAGCCATCTTCCAAGTTGGTTCCTCGATTTATTGGCCCATACCCGGTGACACAGAAGATCAACCGAGTTACGTACAAGGTTGCTCTTCCACCGTCGATCCGAGGAGTGAACACCTTTCATGTTTCACTTCTCAAATCGGCAGCTGACTCCGCTCCCTTCATTCAGACCCCATCCCCGCTGGAGGTCCAAGGGGTACCGGAGTTCGAGGTGAACAAAATTTTGGACTCTCGTTTTGTCCAAAGGTCTCTTCAATACTTGGTGGACTGGAAGGGTTTTGGTCCAGAGGAGAGATGTTGGATACCTGCTCGCCAGGTGCATGCGGATGAGTTGGTGGCAGCTTTTCACCGGGATAATCCGGGAAAGCTTGCTTGGAGTCTTCAGAGCCGCCTCCTCGAGGGGGTAATGTAAGATCCTCACCTGCTTTGCACTCAGGGGAACCAAGAGGGGTCCTCGTGGAGTTGCGGGACAGGTTATGCGTGTCTCTGATGCACCAGCGCTGACCCCTTTGCAAACCAGTGCGGGGATGCGTTCGCGTGGACATCGGAGGAGGACGTCGGAGTCCCGGGGACAGAGTGGCCAGGCGAGTGACAAGGCGCCGCGGCCAGGGTTGTCTCCGGTGTCTCCTGCGACTTCCGTTTCCGCATCTGGGTCACGCGCTCGCATACTCGCGCTGAGTCGATCGTGCATCCGTGCGTGCGCCACGAGGGCAGGTTCGCAAAGGGATACAAGGTCGCGAGTAGCGCTTCTTATGCGCTTCGTCGACCAGTGGCGCATAATATACTGACTCACAAGAGCAAAGTAGACTAGGGAGCCAGCCATGGGTTAATCAACTTGTGATTGCCTTAGGCCATGTACTCAGGTGCAGGGCAATTTGTTCACCTATAGAAGTGGACACTTGGCACCCTGGGATTGGTCAGCAGGCATTTAAAAGGAGGTCTCTCAGGGTGATCAGTGCCCACTGTTATTTTCCCTCAACCAGGTATAGGTCATAACTGCTAGTGACTGAAGACTGCCAGGAACTTTGTCCTTTGCAGCGGACCCAAGATCTGGAGTGACTCGACTGCCAAGTGCACAGCATCATTCAGCACTGGTTTGGACTATTCCTGGAATCCAGGGGTGGGATTCAAATTTTTAACAACAGGTTCCCTACTCCGCGGTGGATACGCAGCGTCGCGACACATATACGCCGCGTCACGACACGTTTACATATACATAGACCATATATATGCAGCACATATAAATACACTATATACATGGTACACATACATAAATACACCATATACACTACACACATATTGTCACATTTCTCCCCACATGGCCCCCTCCATCCTCCATGTTGCCACATTTCTCCCCACATGGCCCCCACCATCCTCCATATTGTCACATTTCTCCCCACATGGCCCCATCCATCTTCCATATTGTCACATTTCTCCCTACATGGCCCCTCCATCCTCCATGTTGTCACATTTCTCTCCCCCAGCCCCCTCCTTGCCATCTGTTGTCACATTTCTCCCCACATGGCCCCCTCCATCCTCCATGTTGTCACATTTCTCCCCACATGGCCCCCTCCATCCTTCATATTGTCACATTTCTCTCCCCCTGGCCCTCCATCCTCCATGTTGCCACATTTCTCCCACATGGCCCCCTCCATCCTCCATATTGTCACATTTCTCCCCACATGGCCCCCTCCATCCTCCATATTGTCACATTTCTCCTCACATGGCCCCCTCCATCCTCCATACTGTCACATTTCTCCCCACATGGCCCCCTCCATCCTCCATATTGTCACATTTCTCCCACATGGCCCCTCCATCCTCCATATTGTCACATTTCTCCCCACATGGCCCCTCCATCCTCCATATTGTCACATTTCTCCTCACATGGCCCCCTCCATCCTCCATATTGTCACATTTCTCCCCACATGGCCCCCTCCATCCTCCATATTGTCACATTTCTCCCTACATGGCCCCCTCCATCCTCCATATTGTCACATTTCTCCCTACATGGCCCCTCCATCCTCCATGTTGTCACATTTCTCCCCGGCCCCTCCATCCTCCATGTTGTCACATTTCTCTCCCCCAGCCCCCTCCTTGCCATCTGTTGTCACATGATCACACTCACTACCCGTCCCTAACACGACCTGACCTGTCCTGACTCCTGTCTGTGGACTGTCAGCAACTCTAGGCAGCCTCTGCTCTGGCTGCTTCCTGCCGCTGCCACGCCGCTTACTCACCAGCAGGGAGGGCTGGCAGCCTTAGTCCTGGGGGAAAATCCAGTCAAGTGGCCCGTTGCACCACCGAATCAGCTCACCAGAGGGCTCTTTTCCTTGTGTCTAACCCGTTGCGTGATAGCGAGCCAAGCCCCATTCCGGACAGCAGAGACATGGAGCAGTATCATGATTGACTGATCTTTTTTACTACAAAATCACAGTAACAACTTTATCTCATTGTGATTTTGTTGTAAAAGATCACAGAGAGGCACAGAGCGTTATCAATCGTGTTACTGCTCTGTGTCTCTGCTGTCCGATGCGGGGCTTGGCTCTCTATCACGCAGCGGATTAGCCTCACAGGATCCGCTCGTGTTAAAGATCCTAACCCCAATGCATGGCTACAATTACCCAGTCCTAATAAAATCTGGTCCTACCTTATCCAGGGTGTCGCTGGCATCGGCGTGATGTCCACTAGATCCAGAACAAGGTCCCTGTGGTGATAGAGAAAAAAGAATAATCACATAAGGAAGGGATGGTGACTGCCCCTGTGATATCACCAGCAGGGGCGCTGTGCTGGCCTGTAAGACTGAGCCATGCCAATGTATAGCAGGGTAATCTAGGACATTTCCTAAGTGCTACCACACAGTACTAATGCCCACCTTGTGTCCCCACAGTAATTATGCCCACCTTTGTTCCTGTCACAGCAGTAATGCCCAGATTATGTGCCCCCTCACAGCAGTAATGCCCAGATTATGTGCCCCCTCACAGTAGCAATGCCCAGATTATGTGCCCCTGACAGTAGCAATGCCATATTATGTGCCCCCTCACAGTAGCAATGCCATATTATGTGCCCCCTCACAGTAGCAATGCCATATTATGTGCCCCCTCACAGTAGCAACGCCCATATTATGTGCCCCCTCACAGTAGCAATGCCTCAGATTATGTGCCCCCTCACAGTAATTATGCCATCATTTGTGCCCCCTCACAGTAATTTGCCATCATTTGTGCCCCCTCACAGTAATTATGCCATCATTTGTGCCCCCTCACAGTAATTTTGCCATCATTTGTGCCCCCTCACAGTAATTTTGCCATCATTTGTGCCCCCTCACAGTAATTTTGCCATCATTCCCCCCACAGTAATTTTGCCATCATTTGTGCCCCCTCACGTTTATTATGCTATCATTTGTGCCCCCTCACAGTAATTTTGCCATCATTCCCCCCACAGTAATTTTGCCATCATTTGTGCCCCCTCACAGTAATTTTGCCATCATTTGTGCCCCCTCACGTTTATTATGCTATCATTTGTGCCCCCTCACAGTAATTTTGCCATCATTCCCCCCACAGTAATTTTGCCATCATTTGTGCCCCCTCACAGTAATTTTGCCATCATTTGTGCCCCCTCACATTTATTATGCCATCATTTGTGCCCCCTCAGTGAGGGGCTGCAAATGATGGCATAATGTGTGTGCACAAATGATGGCAAATTATGAGGCTCATGTGATGCAAATACTGTGAGGCCCCTCACAGTAATTTTGCCATCATTTGTGCCCCCTCACAGTAATTTTGCCATCATTTGTGCCCCCTCACATTTATTATGCCATCATTTGTGCCTCCCTCACAGTAATTTTGCCATAATTTGTGCCCCCTCACAGTAATTTTGCCATCATTCCCCCCTCACATTTGTGCCCCCTCCTCACAGTAGCTGTGCCCATCACCCATTCCCCCCTCCTTTGGTGTGAAGTGTTGGGAGCAAAACAAAGAACAAAAAAAAAGCATACTTACCTTCTCCACTGATGACAGGCTCGGCTCCCACACTGACCCTGCTACAGGCTGTGCAAGGGAAGACTGATTCCCGGGCTTTCACAGCTCCTCCCACAGCCAGCAGCAGGAAGTGCGGCCAGCAGGGGGAGCTCCTGAGCTGTGAAGCAGTGAGGTCTCACTGCTTCACTACGGAACGGCCCGGTGTGTGAGTGTAAGTTCAGCGGCATGTGTGTGTGTGATGTGGTGCAGGGAGCTGCAGGACCGGATCGGGATCCCTGCTTCTCACCGGTCCTGCGAACCGGCTGTGATTTCAACAAACGGTTCGGCAGAACCGGAGAGAACCGGCTGGATCCCACCCCTGCTGGAATCTCCTTGCCTGGTTTTTGTTATTATTTCTTGTTACCAGCAAGTGTTCTGGACGTTTATGTTTCTGGTGAATAAACACCTTTTTGCTTTCATCACTGGTCTGTTTGTTGGTGCCTTGCATTACAGAGCCCTAGGAAATTTCATTTCTGGGATGCGCAAGGATTTGATTTTTTCCAATTTATTAACCAACCGGTTTGGTATAAAGTCTGGCAGGTCAGAAACACATTGTTTTCTAACGTTGCCCTTGAATCTCCTACTATCAGGAGGTCGTCCAAGTAGGGAAATATGAGAATGTTTTGTCTTCTTAGGTGGTTTGTTACTTCTAACATTACTTTTGTAAAAACCCTTGGGGCTGAAGTGATTCCAAAAGGGAGTACTTGAAATTGAAAATGACATAATTTTTTTCCCACATATACTGCGATACGAAGACATTTTTGTGAGTTTATGTCTATAGGGATGTGAAAATACGCATCCTTTAGGTCTATAGACGCTAGGAAATCTCCTTCTTTTAGCAGATTTATTATGGACCTTATTGATTCCATCTTGGATTTTACATATTTTATGAATTTGTTTAGTCTTTTTAGATTTATTATTATTAGTCGAGATTTCGCATCCGGTTTTCCTACCAAAAAAAATGTTGAGTAATAACCCTTTCTTTGCTCCGAAAGGGGAACTGGGATGATGGCTTTTTGAGCCAACAGGTTTCGAATCCCTTTTTCAAATTCCAGCTGACGATCTGCTGATCTCTGGAGAGGGGTTATTATGAAAACATTTGTAGACAGAAGATGGCGAAAGGAGATATTGTAACCCTTTGAGATTATGCTTAATACCCACAGGTTTTCTGTGATGTTTTCCCATTCCTTTAAGAACCCCTTTAGCCTTTCTCCTACCACCCTGGCGTCATTGCTTGGAAGCATCCGTTTTCCTAGGTGTAAACAGGAAACCTCTGTTTCCACCTTTCTGACTTTTCCATTTTGACCATTGAGAGTCTCTGCTTGCCCTTTTTGCTTGAAAAGGACCCCTTTTATGACTTTGCAAAAGGGAAATTTCCTCTTCCCTGAATCTCTGGCAAAGGACTTTTTAGAGCCTGCGGCTTTCTCTAATATGGATTCCAGATCCTGCCCAAATAGTAGATTCCCGTGAAACAGTAAACTGCATAACTTAATGTTTGAGCTAATGTCTCCCTGTAGGATTTTAGCCAGAGCGTCCTTCTAGCTACAATGGCTAGCCCTGAAACTCTTGTTGTCATTCCAACTGATTCTGCAGTAGAATCTGACAAAAAAAATCAACCGCTTTTAATAGCATAGGGAATTCATCTTTTAGCGTATCATATGATGCTCCCTCTCTTAGCAGGACTTCTAACTGCAACAACCATTTTTTAAGGGATCTTGATACCGACGTTGCGGCTAGGTTAGGTTTAAAAATAGCCGTGCTAGCGTCCCATGCTTTTTAAGAATCTGGTCCGCTTTTTTGTCCATGGGGTCTTTTAACGTCCCCATGTCCTCAAAAGGGAGAGCATTAGCCACTTTCACTAGTTTAGACAGGGAAACGTCTATTTTGGGACAATTTGTTAAGAGGCTTTCATCCTCTTCCTTGAAGGGCAGTCGGCGTCTCATGGATTTCGGCACAAAAAGCTTTCTGTCTGGATTTTTCCATTCTCTTATTATTAATTGCAACATGTTTTTGTGTACTGGGAACACTCGCTTTTTCCTCTGCTCCAACCCACTAAACATTTGATCCTGGACTGACCTCTGAATTTTTTTTATCAGAAAGCCCCATAGTTGTCCTGATGGCTTTTACTAATTCTTTCGTATCTTCAGAGGAAAAAAGAAAATGTTTATATTCGGAATCAGATCCGGAAGAATCATTCCAATTTGGATCCTCCGAATCTAAATCTGGCTCGCTCTCAGAGGATGATGAATCCGAGATGCTAACTCTGGAGACTCTATGCTTGGGGGTTGATGTTCCAGGAGTCCCTAGAGGATTTTCCGCAAGGGCAGACCTCAAATCCTCTCTTATTACATCTTTTAATTCATCTCTAATGGAGGGTACTAGGTCTTTAACCATATTAGAGGTACACTTTTTACTGATTTTTTTTTGGTATATGTATCTGGTAGCTTTACTGCGCACATGACACATTTTTGGGATTTAGGACTACACTTTTTCTGCCCCAATTCTTTTTCACTCTGAAAATATTTTGCACATACAGGGAGAGTAGAAATGATAAGACATCGAGAAAGGAGGAGATACAGGGTTTTCAGATTAATAACCATATAATCAGCATTACCATCTCCCCTTACTCCCTTACTTACAACAGAAGGGCCCTGAGAGGTCTCCATCTGCCCAGCCTGCTCAGACATGGTTAGATTTTTCACCACTCCTTCCCCCCTCTTATATTCTCACCTGCAGACCTCAGATCAGCGGGCAACTTCCGCCATAATCTCGCGCGCCGAATGTAGCTCCGCCTCTGGCATGCATTCCAAAGCCCGGAAGTTTGGCCTGGAGCGCACGTGGACCGCATACTCTTCCTGTGATGTCATTTTGAGCGCCGATACTATAGGATCACGATGCGGAACACATGGACACCCTAGTGGCATAACTAGAGTGTTATGTGCCCCAGTGCAAGCTTTGAATTGTGCCCCCTCACAGTAGTTATGCCCACATATGTGCCCACTTACAGTAGTTATGTCCACATATGTGCCCCCTCACAGCAGTTATGCCAGATATGTGCACCCTCACAGTAGTTATGCCAGATTTTGTGCCCCCTCAAAGTAGTTTGGCCCAGTTATATGCCCCCTCACAGTAGTTAGGGCTGATTATGTACCCCCTCACAGTAGTTATACCCAGTTATGTGCTCCCTCACAGTAGTTAGGCCAGATTATGTGCCACCTCACAGTAGTTATGCCCACATATGTGCCCCCTCACAGTAGTTATGTCAGTTTAGGTGCCCCATTAGGGACATACACAGTCCACAACTAGTATAATGACCCCCTGTAGCACAAGTATAAATAATGTCCCCCCCCCCTGTCGCTCCACCATGTAATGCCTACTTGTAGTGGTAGTATAAATAATACTCTCCATTCTCTTAGTTGCCCCCCTTTTGCCCACTCTGCAGGGAGTGGAGAGGTCTCCGTGCTTCACTCTGGAGACAAACAGCCCGGCAGTGACAAGAACTGCCGGGTGAGTGACCACCGGGCCCCCCCCCCCCCCCATCTCCCCTTGCCTCTGTGCCCCGGGTGCATTTTTGACAAGCGTCCTGACGGGGCCCGGCATTGTCACTGTACTTCATGCTGGGCCCCGTCAGAGCGCTCCCATTACTTGTAATTTAACTGGGCAATAACCGTTAAATTACACAGTTTATTCGCCCCAATTGGAGAATAAAGGCATTATGGAGTTGCTAATCTATTAAACAGGGTGGGCTTCCTTCAAGTAAATATCTCTGTGTCCTACACAGGGGATTGATGCAGACTGCACTGTTTCCTATAGATCCCTTCAGCTTACACAACTTGGACTTTGCTGCAGTCTCCATATGCCCTGCCTACATTGTCTTAAAACTCTCTCTATGATTTCCCCTCACTGTCCCTATACTGTCCCTATTCTAGATCATACTATAGAAAGCATTGTAAAACACTTTCCCTAGTGCTTGTCACTTCTCTCCCTATGCTCAGTTTACTGTAAAATGGCGGAGATCTGGAAGGATGAGGCTTTTTATAGGACTGTGAAATCACAGTGTTGTGGGTGATCCCTCTCTCCCAGGTTTCTTACTTTTACTTTGTAATATGTGCAGTATGTAATTCGGATCGAATTCCACTTCATTATCATCGCTCAACACTATATACAGATGTAGACTAATTAGTAGTTCTGCTCGTTTCCTAGATTTTCTGTCCCGCTCACCTTCAGGTGCGCTCACTCTGTTCTCCTCACTTCTCTCTTTGGTGGAAATTTCCTGACCCATTTCTTCAGGCTTTTTTTCACACTCTGTCTGTCTGTTCACTCCATGGTCTGCTGGTAAAACCCTCGATTCAAGATACAAGTGGTGCATCACTGGGCCATCTTTGACGTCACCCCCAGCACGCCATCATACACCAAGAATAGCAACACCTATTTGGGGAGAGGCAACCGCTATTATGAACTCTTATAACCCTCCTAGTGACATCTAAAGTCTATATCTACTAGGAGTCCCACCTACCAAAGGCCATTGACTACAGGGGGGAATGTATGAAGTTTGTACACTAGTTTTCTCATGGACGAAAGTCTCACATTTTGAAGCACATTGTAACAGTGGTTACCGGCATATTCATTTTTCTGGCTCTTTGGCCAATCCCTGCTCTCCGGTGTATTTATATAAGTATTCCAGACTTCCTTTCAGTTAGCTGAGCTTCATTGGTACATAGCGTCCCACAAAGGTCTACGTTCTTAAGTCTCAGTGTTCCAGTATATTGAATCGTGTCCACCTTCTGGATTCTGCCACCTGCCTGACCCTTGCCTGATATGTTCTGACTCTCCTGCTTCCGACCCGGGTTGCCTGACCTGTTCCTGATCTGCCTGCCCTGACCCTTGGCTTGTAGGAATACATCTCTGTCTCATCATTTGGTACTTATCTGTCTCTTCTGTTTATGACCCAGCCTACTGACTAAACCTGCACTTCTAATGATTATAACCGGTACCCCACCTGTCCTTTTTGGGACAGCGGCTTCCTGTTCTTCCCACCTCAAAAGGTAGTGACCTGGTGTTCTACATTGTACAGCAGTGGAGTCATCATACACCAGAGGGGTTTGCTATTAAAAATGGCATAAGAAACTTCAGTCTTAACTCATTCCACCCATAGCGTATATGTCATTAGTCAGCAGACCATACTTTGACCTTATTATGCCACACCTTACATAAAGAAAGGTTTCTCAAGTGGTTTTACCTTTAGGCAGTTTGGATCAGGGCCCCTCCCCCACGCTGTTTCCGGTCGCACCCTCTGAACCTGCAATTGTCACACCCCTGCTCCCTGATCATCCAGTAATGCCTCTCACTCTCCCCCAGTATTGTCCCCCACTGCCCTCAGTAATATCCCCAGTAGTGCTCCCCACAGCCCCTAGTAGTGTTCACCACTGCCCCCAATAATGTCCCCAGTAGTGTCCCCCACTGCCCCAATTGTGCCCCCAACAGCCCCTAGTAGTGTCCCCCACAGCCCCCAGGAGTGCACCCCAGTAGTGCCCTGCACAGCCCCTAGTAGTGTCCCCCACTGCCCCCAGCAGTGTCCCCCACTGCCCCCAGTAGTATTTCCAGTAGTGCCTCCTACAGCCCCTTGTAGTGTCCCCGACTGTCCAGAGTCTTCATGTAACGTGGTCCGGCATTTTCACTGTACTTAATGCCGGGCCCGTCAGAGCCCTCATCTTACCTGCATGATATGCACTTTTCCAGTCTCTAGACCTCCAGCATCAGGCCCCGGCACTGTCACACTAAAACTAGTCACAAAATAAGCAGGTGGGCGGCGCCTGACTAACAACTTCCCTGAAGGATAGGAATCAGGTGCCTCATCTTGAGCCTCCAACACCTCCGCCTCTAGTTCTGGATAAAGAGCAGATACCACCACAACATCAGCCAAAATCGGAGCAGGATCCTCTAAATTCCCCCAGGAAAGCTATGCGATAAAGCTTCTGCTTTGACATTTTTGGCCCCAGGGTGATAAGTGACCACAAAATAAAATCTGGTAAAAAAACAGTGAACAGTGCCCATCTGGACTGCCTAGGGTTCAGACGCTTCTCTGATTGCAGGTAAGCCAGATTCTTATGGTCAGTAATTACCGTAATCGGATGAATCACTCCTTTCAGCCAATTACGCCACTCTTCAAAGGGCAATTTAATGGCCAGCAACTCTCTGTTCCCAACATCATAATTAATTTCAGCAGAGAGTTTCTTTGAGAAAAAAAAGCACAAGGACGTCATTTGCCAGGAGAGGGACCCTGCGACAAAACTGCTCACCTCTGATGCGTCAACCTCCACAACGAAGGGTTGAGACACATCGGGTTGTACCAGAATGGGAGCAGAAGCAAAACGCCTCTGTATTGCCGAAAAAGCCTGCAATGCCTCTTCCGACCAGACGGAGAAGTCCACACCTTTCTTGGTCATATCAGTCAAAGACCTGACAACAGTGGAATAATTCAGGATAAAGTTCCTGTAGTAATTTGTAAATCCTAAAAAACCGCATCAGAGCCTTCTGATTGTCCGGAAGATCCCATTCTAGTACCGCACGGATCTATTCGGGATCCATACGAAAACTTCATACTCCTTATACTGTCCCTGCTCTAAAATGGATGGATTGTGTCTGTACATACGTGTAACTACCTGATGGACCAGTGAAAAAAAAGTTCGGGTTCGGTGTTCGACGATTTCTATGGCGCTTTTTGAAAGGCTGCAAAGCAGCGAATCAACAAGTGTCATACTAATTGCCCAAAGAGGCCATCACAGCCATGCCTACTATTGGAATGGCTTTGATTGGCCAAGTGCAGCATGTGACCCAGCCTCTATTTAAGCTGGAGTCACGTACCGCCGCCCGTCACTCTGCTCTGATTACTGTAGGGATAGGATGCAGCTGCCGTGAGGGCGAGATTAGGCAGGGAAGACTCAGCACAACAACTTAATGAAGTGATCGATCTATAGCTGTGAATCATTCAACTTCTGTTGGTTCAGTGCTCACTGGTTTTTAGGCTGCTCAGAGCGTTTTTCTGTCACTTTTTTCTGGGGTGATCGGTGGCCATTTTATGATCTTTTGGTGCGCCAGCACATGTTATGAGCTGTGAAAAGTAAGTTCAACATCTATTTTTGGGTTCAATAAAAGGTTTTTTTTTTTGCAATACCCTACATCAGGGGTTGTGCTTATTTTTCAAACCTTGAAACACAGGATAGAAATTGCTATATTTTATTGAGTGGTGAAATTCAATTCCCAAAATACCAATCCCCTAAATCTGGGGTTTCAGCTGTGGCTGGCCAAGGGTAATACTGTCTGTAAAAGGATAGATTTTTTTCTCGGGTTAAATAAAATCCCTGAAATAGAAATCCTAAACATCTGTGCTTTCCGCTGTTCATCTCCAAGTGTAAATCTGTCCGTAATAGGGTATATTACACTCAGCATCTAAATACAAGGCCTGAAAAATAAATCTTCTATATTTGTGCATGCTGCTGTGCATCTGCAAGTGTATTTCTGTCCGTAAAAGGGTATATTACACTCAGGGTAAAAATACAAGGGCTTAAAGCTAAATCCTCTATATTTGCATACGCTGCTGTGCATTTGCAAGTGTATTTCCGTCCGTAAAAGGGTATATTACACTCAGCATCTAAATACAAGGCCTGAAAGCGAAATCCTCTATATTTGTGCACGCTGCTGTGCATCTGCAAGTGTATTTATGTCAGTAAAAGGGTATATTACACTCAGCATCTAAATACAAGGCCTGAGAAATAATTCCTCTATATTTGTGCTCTCTGCTGTGCATCCGCAACTGTATTTCTGTCTGTAAAAGGGTATATTACACTCAGCATCTAAATACAAGGGCTGAAAGCTAAATCCTCTATATTTGCATACGCTGCTGTGCATCTGCAAGTGTATTTCTGTCCGTAAAAGGGTATATTACACTCAGCATCTAAATACAAGGCCTGAGAAATAATTCCTCTATATTTGTGCTCTCTGCTGTGCATCCACAACTGTATTTCTGTCTGTAAAAGGGTATATTACACTCAGCATCTAAATACAAGGCCTGAAAGCTAAATCCTCTATATTTGCACACGCTGCTGTGCATCTGCAAGTGTATTTCTGTCCGAGAAATAATTCCTCTATATTTGTGCTCTCTGCTGTGCATCCACAACTGTATTTCTGTCTGTAAAAGGGTATATTACACTCAGCATCTAAATACAAGGCCTGAAAGCTAAATCCTCTATATTTGCACACGCTGCTGTGCATCTGCAAGTGTATTTCTGTCCGTAAAAGCATACCTTTCAGCCAGGGCCTAAATACTAGGCCTAAAATTGATATTCCCTTAAATCTGTGGTTTCTGCTGTGCCTGTATTAGTGTAATACAGTACATAAATAGCTAGATAGTGTTAGGTGCCTGTAAAAAAGGCCTTAATTTGAAATCAATACAGTGGGCCAACTTAGTTTTTCCTTATTGTGGTGAACGGTAACAATGAGGAAAACATCTAATAAGGGACGCAGACATGGTCATGGTGGTGTTAGTGGACCCTCTGGTGCTGGGAGAGGACGTGGCCATTCTGCCACAGTTACAGGTCCTAGTGAACCAACTACCTCAGGTCCCAGTAGTCGCCAGAATCTAAAGCGATATTTGGTCAGGCCTAATGCCGTTCTAAGGATGGTAAGGCCTGACCAAGTACAGTCGCTAGTCAAATTGGGTGGCCAACAGTGGATCCAGCACGTTCACAACATTATCTCCCACCCAGTCTTCTGCAGAAAGAGCACAGGTGGCACCTGAAAACCAAGCCCATCAGTCTGTCACATCACCCCCATGCATATCAGGGAACCTGTCTGAGCCTCAAGTCATGCAGCAGTCTCTTATGCTGTTTGAAGACCCTGCTGGCAGGGTTTCCCAAGGGAATCCACCTAGCCCTTCGCCAGGGGTGGAAGACATAGAATGCACTGACGCACAACCACTTATGTTTCCTGATGTGGACATGGGAATACCACCTCAGAACATCTCTGAAGATAACAAAGCACAGGTGCTGCGTCTTTCTGCAGTGTGCAGACTGAAAAGGAGGTCAGGGAGGAAGACTGGGTGGAAGCTAAAGCAGAGAACGATGAGGTCCTTGACCCCACATGGAATGAAGGTCGTGCCACTGACTTTCAGAGTTCGGAGGAAGAGGTAGTGGTGAGACCGAGCCAACAGCATAGCAAAAGAGGGAGCAGGGTGCAAAAGCAGAGCAGCCGTTGCCAATACAGTTAGCCTGCTACTGGCCACCGCCACCAGGGACCGAGCACACCAAAGACAGCTTCAAGGAGTTCCCTGGCATGGCACTTCTTCACAAAATGTGCTGACGACAAGACCCAAGTGGTTTTCACGCTGTGCCATCAAAACCTGAAGCGAGACATTAACGTTCTGAACCTTAGCACAACCTGCATGACCAGGCATCTACATATGAGACATGGGCTGCATTGGAGTAAACACCTACAAAACCAAGAAAGAGATCAGGCCCCTCCTGCTCCCTCTTCTGCTGCTGCCTCGTCCTCTGTCTCCGCCTCTGTAGGAACGTTGGCACCTGCTGCCGAGCATGGATGAGGAGGAGGATGAGGATGAAGCATGTTCACAGCAGGGTTGCACCCAATGTAGCTAGGGACTATCAATGGTGCGTGGCTGGGGGATACGGAGTACGATGACGATACGCCTCCCACAGAGGACAGATTGTCCTTACCTCTGAGCAGCCTGGCACACATGAGCGACTACATGCTGCAGTGCCTTCGCAATGACAGCAGAGTTGCCCACATTTTAAAGTGTGCGGACTACTTGGTTGCCACCCTGCTGGATCCCCGGTACAAAGACCATGTGCCCACCTTACTTCCTGCACTGGAGCGTGATAGGAAGATGCGCAAGTACAAGCGCACGCTGGTAGACGTGCTCCTGAGAGCATTTCCAAATGTCACAGGGGAACAAGTGGAAGCCCAAGGCGAAGGCAGAGGAGGAGCAAGAGGTCGCCAACACAGCTGTGTCACGGCCAACTCCTCTGAGGGCAGGGTTAGCATGGATGAAATCTGCTAAAGTTTTGTCAACACGCCACAGCTAACTGCACCACCACCTCTATACGGAAGTTCACTAACATGATGGAACAGTACGTGTGCACACCCCTCCACGTACTGACTGATGATTCGGCCCCATTTAACTTCTGGGTCTCCAAATTGTCCACGTGGCCAGAGCTAGCCTTTTATGCCCTGGAGGTGCTGGCCTGCCCGGCGGCCAGCGTTTTGTCTGAACGTGTATTCAGCACGGCAGGGGGCGTCATTACTGACAAATGCAGACGCCTGTCCACAGCCAACGTGGACAAGCTGACGTTCATAAAAATGAACCAGGAATGGATCCCACAGGACCCGTCCATCCCTTGTGCAGAATAGACATTTATAACTGCCTCCCCCTCAACCATATATTCTTGTACTCCAGGGCACTTCTTTATTGAATCCTCTTTTTTAAATTTTACCATTATATTGCGGTGCAACCAAAAGTTGAATGAACCTCTCCTCCGTCTAGGTGCCAGGGGCCTAATTATCTGAAAGTGGCCTGTTCCAGTGGTGGGGACATGAAGCCTGATTCTCTGCTATGCCACCTCTGTCCTCTGTCTGGGTGCCGTGGGCTAAATATCTGGAAGTGGCCTTCTCTATTGCTGGGTGACATGATGCCTGATTCTCTGCTATGCGACCTCTCTCCTCTGTCTGGGTGCCAGGGGCCTAATTATCTAAAAGTGGCCTTCTCTATTGGTGGGTGACATGACGCCTGATTCTCTGCTATGCGTCCCCTGTCCTCTGTCTGGGTGCTGGGGCCTAAATAAATGAAAGTGGCCTTCTCCATTGGTGGGTGACTTGAAGCCTGATTCTCTGCTATGGGACCTCTCTCCAATTGATATTGCTCAATTCTTATTTATTTTATTTTAATTAATTTCCCTATCCAAATTTGTTTGCAGGGGATTTACCTACATTTTGCTGCCTTTGGCAGCCCTCTAGCTCGTTCCTGGACTATTTTCCAGCCTTTTTAGTGCCCAAAAGTTTGTGTCCCCATTGACTTCAATGGGGTTCGGGTTTGGGATGAAGTTCGGGTCGAGTTCGGATCCTGAACCCGAACATTTTCGGGAAGTTCGGCCGAACTTCTCGAATCCGAACATCCAGGTGTTTGCTCAACTCTATTCATGAGGGATCGGTTATGCCAAACAAATTTAATCAGTTTCTATGAGGAGGAAAGTTCTAGACTTGACAGCGGCGAATCAATGGATGTCGTATATCTGGACTTCTCCAAAGCATTTGACACTGTACCACATAAAAGGTTAGTATATAAAATGAGGATGCACGGACTGGGAGAAAATGTCTGTATGTGGGTAAGTAACTGGCTGAGTGACAGAAAACAGAGGGTGGTTATTAACAGTGTACACATTCAGATTGGGTCGCTATCACTAGTGGGGTACCTCAGGGGTCAGTATTGGGCCCTATTCTCTTCAATATATTTATTAATGATCTCGTAGAAGGCTTGCACAGTAAAATATCTATTTTTGCAGATGACACTAAACTGTGTAAAGTAATTAACACTGAAGAGGACAGTTTTCTGCTACAGAGGGATCTGGATAGATTGGAGGCTTGGGCAGAGAAATGGCAGATGAGGTTTAACACTGACAAATGTAAAGTTATGCACATGGGAAGGAATAATGCAAGTCACCTGTACATACTAAATGGTAAAACACTCGGTAACACTGACATGGAAAGGGATCTAGGAATTTTAATAAACAGCAAATTAAGCTGTAAAAAACAGTTTCAGGCAGCTGCTGCTAAGGCCAATAAGATAATGGGTTGCATCAAAAGGGGCATAGACGCCCGTGATGAGAACATAGTCCTACCACTTTACAAATCACTGGTCAGACCACACATGGAGTACTGTGTACAGTTCTGGGTTCCTGTGAACAAGGCAGACATAGCAGAGCTGGAGAGGGTTCAGAGGAGGGCAACTAAAGTAATAACTGGAATGGGGCAACTACAGTACCCTGAAAGGTTATCAGAATTAGGGTTATTCACTTTAGGAAAAAGACGACTGAGGGGAAATCTAATAACTATGTATAAATATATCAGGGGTCAGTACAAAGATCTGTCCCATCATCTATTTATCCCCAGGACTGTGACTGTGACAAGGGGACATCCTCTGCGTCTGGAGGAAAGAAGGTTTGTACACAAACATAGAAAAGGATTCTTCACTGTAAGAGCAGTGAGACTATGGAACACTCTGCCTGAGGAGGTGGTGATGGTGAGTACAATAAAGGAATTCAGGAGGGGCCTGGATGTATTTCTGGAGTGTAATAATATTACAGGCTATAAGTACTAGAGAGCGGTCGTTGATCGAGGGAGTTATTCTGATGCCTGATTGGAGTCGGGAAGGAATTTTTTTCCCTTAAGTGGGGAAAATTGTCTTCTGCCTCACAGGTTTTTTTTTCCTTCCTCTGGATCAACTTGTAGGAAACAGGCCGAACTGGAAGGACAAATGTCTTTTTTCGGTCTTATATACTATGTTACTATAATCAGATATTGGGAATTGCTCTTATAGGCTTTTCAATGTGCCTCTTAAAGGAGACTGTTCTCTTCACTCTGAAGCTTTAAGAGACAACAAAGCCACCAAGCCCAATATTATATCCACAAAATCTTGTCATCATTGTTAGTGTAACCATCAAGCATAGTGCCCCTGTTGAAATAAAGTTTAATAGAAGTTGACACTCACGTTTGCCTTTTCAGTACAGCACCCACACGTAAGATTCAGTGTTAGATTCAAGGGCCTAACTCAGATTTGTCCTCCTTGCAGAACTGAATTGTCAAAACCAAGTCAACGTGGATCAGACATTTGAGGGTTAAAACTAGAAGGTTCTTCTTCTGCTTGGGGCTTTGTTAAAACAAATGAGATGATCAGACTAACTACCAGTATATATTATAGCTCTTACCACTAGAAATGGGAGCGCAGAGCCTTCCTCCCTCTACCTAAAGGTGTCTGCTCTGACCAAAAAGAGACCAATAATCAAAGACACTAGAATGGACTACAGGAACACATGGTTTGCAATAACCTTTCCACCACCAGATTGCTAGTCAAGTGGAATCCAATGAGATGTATTAAAAAAGGGCAAAAAAAGAGGCTTTTAAAGAATTTAAAAGAAAAATTCCATGTACAAAAGAGAAATGTTTGATAATATCTATGATGTCTTCTCCAACCTTCTCAGCGCTCTTCTTCCCACCACAGAAAGCTACTGTACACAGCTAAAATTTATAATGGGGACCAATTATTTGGGGACCAATTATTTTGGAAGACTAAATAAGATTTTTTTTACTAAATAAAAAACACAATATGAGAATAAGCAATGTGCAATTTATTAAGTAACATCCCCCAATGAGACTGAGGATAATGATGTCCACAGATTAGGGCTAACACTGCAGGACCTTTTAAGGTTGAGTGGATCTACAGTATAAATAATGACAGTTTACGTCACTTGCAGTTTCCTTGTGATTTTAACCTTTGGTATTAGACTCTTTTTAATCGTTGCCTGAGGTGTTATTATTTCTCATAGTCTTTGTGTTAAGGCCTCTTTCACACAGCCGTTGTCCCTCTTTGGCCATATTGAAGCCCGCATAAGGCGGGTCCGCAATACACGGGGCACTGGCCTTATGCATTCATTTGAAAGGATCCGGATATATACGGATATGTGGTGCAGAACGAAACCACGGAGCGGAAGCAATATGGAGTGCTTCCGTGGGGTTCTGTTCCGTGTTTCCATTGCGCAAAAAAATAGAACTCGTTCTATCTTTTTGCGGAACTGACGGATCGTGGACCCCATTCAAGTGAATGGGTCCGCGATCCGCATGCGGCTGGTACACGGTCAGTGCCGGTGCATTGCGGGTCTCAATTTGTGGTCTACAGCATGGGCACGGCGGGACAACGGCCGTGTGAAAGAAGCCTTAATTCTGTATAAAATCCTCAGTAGGTAAAAATATCTGGAGGAAGGAGAACATGGCCACAGGTGTCCTCGCAAAATAATCCTCCTGCAGAAGCAGTGAGCATAATGAGGAAGATACTTTAATGACTCAGAAGAGGGAAATCATCCAAAATTCTGGATTAAAATATTTACTTACACTGGTCAAAGAACCACCCAATATTTCCGCATTCCTACATTTATACAATGGAGAAAACTTTTGGTTATCGCCATTACTAAACAGATATGGACCAAGTGACTGCGCTGGTTCTTCTGTCTCTTCTGTTCAATGGAGGAACAACAAAAGGGAAAAGTAACTCCCCAGGAATGGATGTTGGTAAGAAATATCAGAGATTGGATACAAAATAATGCTATTTTAAAGTGTATACATGAGCTGTGCACAGTACCACTTCTCCTGTCCTGTATACTGGGTGTAACCCTCAGTATCTGCTCTTATTCTGTATATATATTTACACTGCACAGTATCACTTCTCCTGTCCTGTATACCGGGTGTAATCCTCAGTATCTGCTCTTATTCTGTATATATATACACTGCACAGTACCACTTCTCCTGTCCTGTATACTGGGTGTAACCCTCAGTATCTGCTCTTATTCTGTATATATATTTACACTGCACAGTATCACTTCTCCTGTCCTGTGTACTGGGTGTAATCCTCAGTATCTGCTCTTATTCTGTATATATATACACTGCACAGTACCACTTCTCCTGTCCTGTATACTGGGTGTAATCCTCAGTATCTGCTCTTATTCTGTATATATATATATATACACTGCCACAGTACCACTTCTCCTGTCCTGTATACTGGGTGTAATCCTCAGTATCTGCTCTTATTCTGTATATATGGACACTGCACAGTACCACTTCTCCTGTCCTGTATACTGGGTGTAATCCTCAGTATCTGCTCTTATTCTGTATATATATACACTGCACAGTACCACTTCTCCTGTCCTGTATACTGGGCGTAATCCTCAGTATCTGCTCTTATTATATATATTTACACTGCACAGTACCACTTCTCCTGTCCTGTATACCGGGTGTAATCCTCAGTATCTGCTCTTATCCTGAATATATATATACACTGCACAGTACCACTTCTCCTGTCCTGTATACTGGGTGTAATCCTCAGTATCTGCTCTTATTCTGTATATATATACACTGCACAGTACCACTTCTCCTGTCCTGTATACTGGGTGTAATTCTCAGTATCTGCTCTTATTCTGTATATATATACACTGCACAGTACCACTTCTCCTGTCCTGTATACCGGGTGTAATCCTCAGTATCTGCTCTTATTCTGAATATATATACACTGCACAGTACCACTTCTCCTGTCCTGTATACTGGGTGTAATCCTCAGTATCTGCTCTTATTCTGTATATATACACTGCACAGTACCACTTCTGCTGTCCTGTATACTGGGTGTAATCCTCAGTATCTGCTCTTATCCTGATATATATATATACACTGCACAGTACCACTTCTCCTGTCCTGTATACTGGGTGTAATCCTCAGTATCTGCTCTTATTCTGTATATATATATACACTGCACAGTACCACTTCTCCTGTCCTGTATACTGGGTGTAATCCTCAGTATCTGCTCTTATCCTGTATATATATATACACTGCACAGTACCACTTCTCCTGTCCTGTATACTGGGTGTAATCCTCAGTATCTGCTCTTATTCTGTATATATACACTGCACAGTACCACTTCTCCTGTCCTGTATACTGGGTGTAATCCTCAGTATCTGCTCTTATTCTGTATATATATATACACTGCACAGTACCACTTCTCCTGTCCTGTATACTGGGTGTAATCCTCAGTATCTGCTCTTATTCTGTATATATGAACACTGCACAGTACCACTTCTCCTGTCCTGTATACTGGGTGTAATCCCCAGTATCTGCTCTTATTCTGTATATATATGGACACTGCACAGTACCACTTCTCCTGTCCTGTATACTGGGTGTAATATTCAGTATCTGCTCTTATTCTGTATATATATGGACACTGCACAGTACCACTTCTCCTGTCCTGTATACTGGGTGTAATATTCAGTATCTGCTCTTATTCTGTATATATATACACTGCACAGTACCACTTCTCCTGTCCTGTATACTGGGTGTAATCCTCAGTATCTGCTCTTATTCTGTATATATATACACTGCACAGTACCTCTTCTCCTGTCCTGTATACTGGGTGTAATCCTCAGTATCTGCTCTTATTCTGTATATATGGACACTGCACAGTACCACTTATTTTATCATTTTATTATGAATCTGTGTCTCGTCACTTCTTTGGTACATTTCTCCTCCCTGGTATCTGATCTTATTATTCAGTGTAATCTGTTCAGTATATCATTGGTGTATTCTTCTTTTTTTGTCTCTTGCAGGGAATGCCAGGTTCTACCCTTTTGCCCCAGTACTCTGCCCTCCATTTGGAGTGATTAATCAGTGCTCTACAGATGCAGATTGTTCTCGTGATGAGATTTGTTGCTCTCTCTGTAGGAACCAGTGCATAAATATTTTCCCTCGTAAGTCACATGTACAATTATTCTGGTGATCCCTAAAATAGGGGTTTCCCTTTGCTTTGTTTTACTTCCTTGGAGGGATGTCTGGCTTTCACGATGTTGAAGACCCATAACTGTGGCTCCATATTTTTTATTTTATTTTTTGCATATTATTGAACAAGTTATCATACCACTTGAATGTTTACATATTTTTATTTTTTTTACCCACAAACTTAAATGTATTTTTTTAGGATTTTATGCTTTACACCAACACAAAGTATGTGTTGTCTCAAGTAGGCGGAAAAAAAAATTGATACATGGTTTTTGAACAAAAAAATCTGGAAAATGTGGTGTGCAGTTGTATTCAGCATTTTGTAGGAGCACCTTTTACTGCATTTACAGATGAATGTCTTTTGGGGTATGTTTCTAACATATTTGCACATCTATAGGCTGAAAAGTTTGTCCATTCGTTTTTTTGCAAAATTGCTTGCAGTCAGATTGAATGGGGAGCTTTGATCTAAACCCTTCCATTGTAGTTCTGGCTGGATGTTGAGGGTCATAGTCTTGCTGGATGGTTAACCCCTCCACCCCAGTCTCAAGTTTTGTTTAGCCTCTACCAGGTTTTCCTCCAGGATTGCTCTTTATCTAGCTCCATCCATCTTACCACCAACTCCGACCAGCTTTCCTCTCCCTGCTGAAGAAAAGCATCCCCCCAGCATTATGCTACCTTCACCATGTTACAAAGTGTGGATGGTGTGTTCAGGGTGATGTGCTGTGTTAGTTTTCTACATTAACCCTCAGTTCACACTTGCGCGTTTTACAGCGCGTTCAAACGCGCTGTAAAACGCATAACCGATGCAAACCAATGCTTCCCTATAGGACTGGTACACATTTTCGCGTTTTACAGCGCGTTCGAACGCGCTGAAAAACGCCCGACGCATAAACAAGTACTTAAGCTTTTTTTGGGGCGTTTGTCGCGCGTTTTGGCCCATAGACTTCAATGGGAACGCGCAACGCTTGTATTTTGCACGTTTTTGACACTGAAAACGCACGTTCGAACGCGCGTTTATGAATTTGCAACATGCTGGAAAGGCCAAACCCCAGGTGCTAGGCACAGTTTGGAGAGAAGCCAACACTGCAGTCAATCACACAAACGCGCGTTTACTATTGCCAAAAACGCGCACAAAAACGCTCGTAAAACGTGCAACAAAAACGCGCGTCTCAGAAACGCTCAGGTGTGAACCCAGCGTAAGGCCAAAAAGTTCAACTTCAGTCTCATATGCCCAGAGCAACTTCGTCCACATGTTTACTGTGTCTGGTACATGGTTTATGCAAGCTGCAGACAGAACTTCCTAGGGCTGGCTTTCAAAAATGGCTATCTTCTTGCCATTCCTCCTTAAAAAGGCCGGATCTGTGGAGTACATGACTAATAGTTGTCCTGTGAATAGATTCTAATGCCTGAGCTGTGGTTATCCCAATAAAATACATCTAATTTTGTTGGTGCAACTTGAAAACATGTGGAAAAGTTCAAGGAGTATGAATCGTTAATTTCTAACGATAATTTGTTTTCCCTTAGTCCTAACAGCAGCACAGATGGGGTTAACCACCCCCCGTGGACTGGCAGGACTGGCGGAATGTTTAATGAGCCCAAGACTAATAACTCAATTTAACAATTAAGTATCCCCTTAAAAGGAGGAAGTCAACCCCCAGCCCACTGTGCTTATAGTAAGAAAAAAGCTAGACTTACTAGGGTGGGAAATTTGTTTGCTGCTGTTAGGACTAAGGGAAAACAAATTATCGTTAGAAATTAACGATTTCCTTACGTCCTACCAGCAGCACAGATGGGGAGATAGCAAGAATAAACCCCTAGGGAGGGCCTTCCTGCCTGGTAGAACTAAGAATAGTCTGCCCAAAGGCCGAAAACTCACCTAGACTGGCATCTAGTCTATAATGGGAGATGAATGTCGATTCAGAGCTCCAGGAGGCAGCTTTGCAAATCATGTTGAGAGGCAGAAGACTCCTCTCGGGAAAAGAAGTAGCCACAGCTCTAGTAGAGTGGGCCTTCACAAATCCCGGAGGGTCCAGAGATTGGGAACAAAGGATTCCTTAATAGCCTAATGAATCCACCGACTGATGGAAGGTTTGGATACCTTACAGCCTTTAAACTTATCGGCAACAGGATTAGCAGATTCTTATCTTTCCTGAACTCCTTCATCTATCCACATAGATCCGGAGACATCTCGAGACGTACAGAGGATGTCTAGCAGGTTCCTAGGAGGAGGTGGTAGATGTCTACAGAACCGGGAGGGATATCACCTGGTTGATGTTCTGGAAGGAAGGAACTTTAGGCCTAAAATACGAGAAGAATCTAAGAAGGACCCGGTCATGTAAGAAAATGGTATAAGGCTCATGTGCTGAGAGAGCTTGAAGCTCAGAGACCCTCTTGGCCAAAGTCACTGCAAGGAGAAACACAAACTTCCAAGTGACGAACTTGATATCCACCTCCTCTAACGATTCAAAGGCGGGAGATGCTAACCCCCTGAGAACTACTGATAAATCCCATTGAAAAATGGGTCTCAGTACTGTAGGCTTTAATCTTTCAGCTCTTTTAAGGAACCGTTTGATCAGCGGGTCCTGAGAAAAAAAGTCTGTTAAGACAAGCTGAGATGGTTAAAACTTGAACCTTCAGAATAGAAGGGCAAGGCCTCTATCAAGGCTGTCTTGCAGGAACTGAAGGATAGTGGAGAGGGGCAGATCTGCAGACGCCACCTCAGTTGAGGTACAACATGATGAGAATATCCTCATAATACGAGAGTAGGCTCTCTTGGTAGAGTCCAATCTAGAATGAGACAGCGTTCTCAGGACTGACTCTGAAAGCCCTTCTATTCTGGGAAGGGACTGATCAACCTCCAGGCTGTCAGGTTGAATCTGTGCAGATCTGAGCAGAGGCGAGTGTCCCACGGCACCAGGGTCTGCTGTGGGGGGAGCCTTCAATATTGTCCTCGACTCAACTGTGTGAGCTAGGTAAACCAGGATCACTTCGGCCAAAACAGTATGATGGATATCACTGAAGCCTGACCCTGACAGATTTCCATTAATACCCTCGGAATCATGAAAAACGGAGGGAAGATGTATGCCAGCCTGAACCTCCAGGATATTGACAGAGCGTATAACGCCACGGGGTTGTCCTCCCTGTAAAGGGAGCAAAACCTCTCCACCTTGGTATTGAACCTTGTTGCCATGAGATCCACCTCTGGCATACCCCACTTGAGGACTATCTGCTTGAATATCTCTGGATGTAAAGACCACTCCACCGATGGAAGACCGCGGCTCAGCCGCTATCATATTGAGGGAGCCTTGGTTGTGGATAGCAGATAGGTGGGAAAGGTACAACTCTGCCTAATCCAGAATCACCCTGATCTCTGACAGGAGGGGAAGTAATCTCATTCCTCCCTGCTTGTTTATGTAAAGTACCGCAGTCATATTGTCTGACTGGACTTTCACCGCTTTGCCCCGGATCTCAGGGGCTAAGTGAAGGAGGGATAGCGGATAGCTTGAATCCACTCCTGAGGAAACCAGGTCCCCTGAACTGGAGTGTTGTCTAGGTGAGCGTCCCAACCTACTTGGGACGCATCCGTAGTCAATATGACCCAGATTGGCTGGGTCATAGACTTCCCGTCTAGAAGATGGAACCACCATCTGAGGAAATACCGAGTTCACCAAGACAGGGAGCACAGGAAGTTGAGCCCAGCAGGGCTGCCTTTCCATTTGGAGAGGACCTCCGACTGTAGAGGGCGGATGTGCCATAAAGCCCAAGGGACTGCTTCCGCAGACGCTGACATGAGCCCCAACATCTTCATGAGAGTCCGGATTGGAACTCATCGGGGAACGGAAAGGAACTTGCCATGTTCTGAACCCGGGATCTTCTTTCTGGAGTCAACTGGAGCGACATCCCAGTGGAGTCGATTATGAAGCCTAGATATCTTACTGAAGTCGACGGGCTCACGTGCGACTTCTGCCAGCTGATGATCCAACCTAGGTGGAACAGAAAGGAGATTGTACCTGAAGAAGTTCGGTTAGGGTCGCTAGAGCAGAGGCTTTCAAAGCCACTCGTCCAGATAAGGAATGTAGGTCAGTCCTTGAAGCCTCAAAGCCGCCACCACAGAAACCACCACCTTGGTAAAAGTGTGAGGGGCAGAAGAAATGCCAAAGGGAAGGGCAACAAACAGAAGATGCCTGACGACACCGGACACCTGGACCGTGATCCTGAAATACTTCCTGGAAGCAGGATGAATTGGGATGTGCAGATATGCATCCTTGAGGTCCAGGGTTGCCATCACGTCTCCAGGATTTAGGACGTGAACTACTGACCTGATGGTTTCTATACGAAACCTCACCTTCCTTATAAACTCATTGAAATATCTCAGATCGATAATCATCCGGAGATCTGCTGAAGCCTTGGGAACCAGAAAAACTGGTGAATAGATCCCTAGGCCCCGTTCTACTGCCGGAACCGCCTCCAGAGCCCCCTTGCAAAGGTAGTCCTGAATGTAGACCTCCAGGATCGCCTGCCTGGCAGCTTGTAGAAGGTTGATCTTGACAAACCTGTCCAGAGGAATAGAGGTGAGGTTGACTAAATAACCCTCGGAAATGATGTTCAGGACCCAGGGATCCGAGATCTTTCGGATCCACTGTTCTCAGAAGTGGGAGAGACGACCCCCGATGGGTACATGAAGCATAGGAGTGGGGAAGCTTATTGGCAGGACGGCAGGAGTAACGGGAATTAACCAAGAGCCTCGAAGAGGCCTGTAGTCAGGAGGTGGATTTTCCATCTTTGGCTCCTCCACGAGAGCACCTCAAACCCTTTCGCTGCGCTCTCCAGTCACTACAAGAGCTTGTTTGCTCCCCAGACCTACCACTGCGTTCTTGTCTGCCCTGCCCTCGAAAGGACTGCTGGGAAAGGCTCTTTACCTTCTTGTCTGAAAGGCCTTCTATGATCTTATCTAGCTCTGAACCGAACAAACGGTTGGGCTCGAATGGAAGGCCACATAAGCGACCCAAGGCTTAAGCCAAAAAGGCATATGGGCCGCCGACCCCAGCGCCATGCTAAATATAGGCCCCTGACGTCATTTGATAGATAGTATTGTCACAGGATGCAAAAGGCGCACTTGGCCCCTCATCAGCCACAGACCTGCTGCTTAGCTTCAGGAACTAGCATCTGTGTTTGGCCTTGTTCCCAGGACTTGCTTTTCTAGCGGGGAGGCTCCCGAGCTAGCTTCAACTGGAGCTGTGCAGTATCGCAGAAGAAGTTCATAGCTAGGTTGATGGTCTTGAAGGCAGCCAGTATTTCATCCTGGAAAAACCCTCTGGTTCACGTCAACTTGAATTTGATTCAGGCAAGACCGGAGGAACGTAGAGACTTCAGAAGCCTCTATGGCTGTGGAAGCGGAAGCCGCAGCTGCCGTATGACTCCGTCTTAGTGTGCACTCTGCAAGGGGGTCCTGCAGGCTAGACTCATCGTCTGCAGGAACCAGAGTGCACTTGGACAACTTGGCAATAGACATGTCCACCAAGGGTTTAGCCATCGGGAACATGGATTTAAACTTCTTTGTTAAAACCAGACCCTCCAGGTTCTTTCCACTCTGTAAACATGACAGAGAGGAGGGTCTCATCCGCTTTGAAGACACGAGGTGCCCCAGACCAGCGGGATCCGAAGGCTCCCCATGGTCAACATCATGGTCCCCCGACCTGATGGACTTGAGCAATTTCTGTGTCTTTTCAGGGGGGAAAAAACACGACGTCAGCTCCTCCTCATCCAAGGAGGAAGAAACTAAGGAGACCTAGAAGGTCTCTCTACCGGGACAGAGGTCTCCCAAGCTGGTATTTGCTCAGCCTTAAGCTGTTTACCTTCTGCAATCTCACAAGTGCAGGTATGATCAGCTTACAATAACCGTTGACCACTGCAATGGTAGAGGGATAGATGCTTCCTCCTGGAATCCACTTTCCTGCCTTCCGAATCCTGCGGATAAGACATCACTGCTGGAAAAAAAGGGCAAGTAAAACATTTGTAAACCACCTATCTACTCAGGAAAGGTAGAAAAACATACCGGAGGCAGAAAAACACCACAAGTGGAACAACACCAATTTTAGGACTCTGGGAGCTAGCTGAAAAAGCATATGCAGCCAGAGACCGAACTGGAGCATACAACTTCGTAAAATAGGGTAAGGGTAGGGATAGCCAATCCACCCTTCCCCCAGTAAATCCTCCACAGGAAAAGGCATAAGAAAAAAATACGGGGGGATTCTGACTTAGTCCTCTTTCACACTTGCATTCTGAGGATCCGGCGGGCACTTCCGTCCTGCCGGATCCGTCACAAGTCGCCTGAAAGCATTAGAAGACTGATCAGGATCCTGATCAGTCTTCGAAATGCTTTGAGATTACCATGGCAGCCAGGACGCTATTAAAGTCCTGGTTGCCATAGTAGTAGTGGGGAGCGGGGCAGCAGTATACTTACAGTCCGTGCGGCTCCCGGGGCACTCCAGAATGACGTCAGAGCGCCCCATGCACATGGATCACGTGATCCATGCGATCACGTGATCCATGCGTGTGGGACGCCCTTACATCACTCTGGAGCACCCGGGGAGCCGCACAAACTGTAAGTATACTGGTCCCCCGCTCCCCACTACACTTTACCATGGCAACCAGGACTTTAGCGTCCTGGCTGCCATGGTAACCCTTCAGAAAAAGCTAAATGTCGGATCCGGCAATGCGCCGAAACAACGTTTAGCTTAAGGCCGGATCCGGATTAATGCCTCGCTACTTTTACAAAAAGTGGTCAGGGCGAGGACAGAACTCTTGCAGCCCAACTCATTTACCTATATGTGTTCCTAAAACTGGACCTGAAATCTACGATGGTTGCTAGTGTAGATTTTGCCTTCTCGTGCACAGAACTCTTGACCATTCACCAGAATTATCATCGCTTAATAATTCTGGCACATGGTACACCATTAGATTTTGTTACTAAAACTGGAGAAAGAAACTTCAGTCTTAGCATGTTCTTCTCATAATGTATATGTTAATAGCCTGCAGACTATATTTTGCCCTTATTAAATGGGTATTCCAGTTATAACAAGTTATTTCTCATGCACAGGAGAGGAGATAACTATCATATTGGTAGAGGTTCCACCATTGGCACCCTATTGATCATGACAATGGGAGCCCAAGACGCTCTGAGGCCCCTGAAATGGACAAAGCGGCTGGACTGTAAAGAGCTCCATTCACTTCTATGGGAGAGCCTGAGAGGGTCCAGGAGGGTCTGAGTACAGTGTCAGTTTCAAGGTGCTTCATGGGGTAGGGGGCCCTCGTTTTCATGATTACTGGAGGTCCCAATGGTAGGAACTCTGACGTTCTGATAGTTTTCCCCTATCCTGTCATCAGTGAATAACTTGCTTTAACAGGAATACTCCTTTAGGCCATGCAATATGTAAAGAAGGATTTCTCGAGTTGGTTCCTCTGTAGGGTACATCTACAAGGGGTAAATTGCAACAGAAACATGAAACATGAGATACACAGTTTTGTTGTGGATTTTGCACTGGATTTGCCACAGATTTCACCCGATGCATTGCAAAGAGTAAAATTTGACATCTTCCCCACAGGTCAATGTCCATGCAGAAAAACCACTTGCCTCCTGCTATAATCCACTGTGGAAATCCATTATAAAGTCCATAGCAGTTTTGTCCCATGTCACCCTCAGTGCTATTGTCCAACTGCTATTATTAGTTTTGAGCGAATCGAAGTTGACAAAGTGGATCTCAATCTGAATTTCAGGAAAACTTTTTCCTTGTGCTTTGTGGAAATGAATCTAATGTTTTCCAACATGTCTGCTGCACGTTACAAAGTTAAAGTAAGAAGCTCAGGAACGAGGGGTCACTCATAATGCCATGCAGCCAGCCAATCAGCAGATAGCCTGCCTCTGTGATGTCACATCCCTATAAAAAATCTCCTGCTGCCTGGTCTCCACCATTTTACAGTGAACTAAGTGCAGGAAGAGACATTACAGGCAATAGAGACAGTGATTAGAAAAGATTTTGGGGCACATTTATTTATATCAGCGTTTTAGCCGAAGTTATGAAGAGGCGAAGCTTCTGAGTGGTCTTACATTTAGACCTTTTTCTAAGCCTGAAGCAGGTGTAGAAAATGGTGAATGAGATGGGTGTTCTGGCCCCTCCACCTCCCTGCCTACAATTTTAGACCTGGCGTGAGTGGCGCAAAGTCGCAGATAGGTTAGTTGTGCCAGTATCTGCACCCGAAATATGCCTAATTTAGTTGTATTCCAGCATAGTAAATGAACCCCTTTTTTACAAAACATTACTATTTAGCAGTTCAGGGACAGATTATTCATAGTGTAAGGATATAATAGGGAGGCTTTATCCACAATATAGAGATAGAGCAGGGACAATTGCACAGTGTAACGCCTGGTTAATAAAAGCTATTCTATTACACCTTGCTGCACTAATTGGGGTTAATAAAAGCATTCTAATACTACATATTTTAGGTTGCTTGCATGTTTTGATACATAAGTAAATCCTATAATCCTTGATTCTGTTATCAGGGTGAAACTGTGGTCTGATACTACAGATTTTGGGTGTTTACGTTCTTTTATACCTAAATTAATCATTTAATCCCTGATTGTGTAAATGGGGTGAAATTGTGGCCTGATCCTACAGATTTTGGGTGTTCATATATAGATATACATAAATAATTCCATTCATCCTTGATTCCGGGGTGAAATCGCGGCCTGACATTACTGCTATATTACACTTAGAGTTACTGTCTCAGTACAGTATGTCTGACCGACAGGTGACAGGCCCTTCTAAGGGAACAGGCAGTGGAAAAAATGTTTCTGGAGCTGACAGAAGTAGCAACAAAAAAAGTGGTGTGGTAGCAATAGACTCAGCGACAGGCCAGCTGTCTTTGAATGGTTGACTCAGTCTTCAACATCATCTCCACTGACATCAGACACCCCCAGCCAGGAGTCGTGGGTTCCTCTGATACTACGCTTACTTCGCATGGCCCAAGAACAATCTTTGAGCCCCCACCTGTCCTCAACCTGCTTCTTTCTTTTTCTGTTCCTTCTACTCTGAAAGTATTGTACAATGTCGGCTCTTATAGAGGACAGTCAGCAGCTACTGTAGTCAGTAGGTCGCTGTCTATTTGCGCCATCGCTTATCCTCATGAAGGTCTGACCGGGAGGCCCTCTGTGCTCACGTTCCACTGCCATTACTGCTGAGGGGGGTGGGGGGCCAGGAGCAGCACCAGCTCTATCAGCAGTAACTTAAGTCTGGAGTCTCTATTAAGCACTTTTCATTACCCGCCTACTGAAGAAACCACCCAGCAGCAGCATGGAGCAAAATCTGAACCGGCAGGTAGTGGTATACTTAGACTGCACCCTGCAACTACACATCAAAGATCCCCTGAACTACTGGGCAGCCAAACTTGATTTGTGGACACAGCTGGTCGAGTTTACACTGGACAAGCTTTCCTGCCCAGCCAGTAGTGTGGCATCAGAGCAGGTGCTTACTGCGGCAGGGGGCATAGTTACCCCAAGTAGAACTCGCCTTTCCACCCAAAATGTAGAAACACTGACCTTTGTAAGGATGCATCAGGCATGGATCAGCCAGGATTTCCGCACTCCAGTGCCTGATTCATGAGACTAGTTCATTCTGGCTGCCACACTAAAACATTATGAAAATGACCCATTACTTCTGGCCACCTACTTCAGCCACTATTCTGATGCTGCCACCTGCCTGATGCAACACACCTGCTGCATCTGCCGCTATCTTTTCCTACTGCCACTGTCTTGTGATGTTACTGCCACTGCTGTAGGTCCTCACCTCCCCATTCTGTGACTGGACCACAGTGTTGACTCTTCATGCTGTTGCCACCCTCACCACTCTATGACGGGGCCACTATTGTCCCTTTTTGGTCTTGTTGACATCACCATTTATTTAAACCCTTCTTCTGATCTGTCAGAAGGATGGAAAAATGAGAAACACAACAGATCCTGTCTATGTAGCAGCTGTAAGGCCTGTATGACATGGTCCCTATTTTGTATCATGATATGCTCATGATTTGGAGTCCGAAAGCAGGAATTGGGTACAAAACAAAGAAGACATGCAAACCTTCCAATCACGTGGATTACTAACCAAATGCTGACCATATTGAAGGCAGATGCTCAAAATACAGGATCCATTTTTTTGGGGGGTTGTTCTTATGACGGATGAAAAGAAGGGCAAAAAAACAGTGATGTCAACACAAACTTACTACCTACACCCTCTCCACTCTGTCAGGGTTAAACTACTTGTATCAGCGTAAAACAGAACAGGTTCTGTAGAAATCTATGTGGATTAAGCTGACGACGGTGTAAAAGGAGTGTGCTCTTTCACCCTATAGTAGGATCTTGGGCCACTGCATGGTTCTTTCTACCTGACACTAACATTGACCTGTAAGGCTGATTTCACACTTGAGTTATTTCGTCAGAATTTAACCCATAAGGCTACTTTCAAATTAGCGGCAGCCTTCTTCTGCAGGCTGTTCCGGCGGGGAACAGCCTGCCGGAACCCTGCTGCCGCTAGCGCACGCATGCTTCCGAAAGTCCGGCTGGCTCCAATCGCTATAATGAAGGCAGGCCGGAGGTCCGGCCGCAGCACGGCAAACATACCGAGAGGTGGCCGGAATAAAACTATGACATGCTAATGTGAAAGTAGCCTAAGGGAGTCTACGAGTTACGCCTGTCACCTGTCTGTCATCTGTTTCTGCCTATTTCTGCCTGTAACTGTTTCACTACCACAGAAATAATAGATATTGCGGCATTCCCGTGATCAAAATCTTCAGATCTTTATTTCCACCTCAGTGCAAGCTCGACAAAGACCGCTGGGTCGAAACGTTGCTTGCACTGAGGTGGAAATAAAGATCTGAAGATTTTGATCACGGGAGTGCCGCAATATCTATTATTTCTGCGTTTGAGAAGAGGACCCAAGGGCCGGGACCTAACATTGCTGGCACCGCCACGGAACGATATACCCGCGAAAGGGGTTGTGAGTAGTGCTGCCCAAACAATTTTTTATGTGTTTCACTACCACAGCGGACTAGCTATGCTTGTTTCTATAGTGCCCAATGCAATGAAGTACTCAGAGATACAATCCCTGCAGCCGGGAAATAGCAGATTTATAACGTTAATAGCCGAGTTTAGGATACATTGTGTGTGTGGGGGTTGTATTTTTATTGATACATTGTGTAATTATCTGGTCAATGATTCTGATTAATGAAATTATCAGATAATTATGTGTCACTGCTTCTTCTAGTGGTTGACAAACCTGGGATTTGTCCACAGAGAAGACCATGCATGACTGATACTCTTCGTACTAATGGGTGCACAAATGACTGGCAATGTCCGGGCGAACAGAAGTGCTGTGATACCTTCTGCACAAGGGAATGCACTAATCCTGTAAGTAACATAACAGAATGTCTTGCAATTATGAATTCCGCCCCTGCTGCAATCATATATGGATAACACAGGTCTGCGACTAAAAAGCTGTTTGATTATTTTCATCTAATTTCCATGTATTTTGGTGTGCTGAAAACAAATAAAATATTGAAGAAACTCCTAGACATCATGATTTGCCACAAAATTGTCTTAACATTTATAATTTTTTTTTTTTTTATATTTTTTTAATATTATGGGTTTTTAACCAAATTTAAAGTCCAAATTATTATTAATTAATTTGCATAAGTGCATTTAAGTGCATTTAAGATACATACCGCTGAGCTACTCAGATCAAGGCTGAAAAGCAGGAATCTATTGTTGCCAGGAGTGTCATCTTCATGGTTCAGACATTGTTAAAAGGAGTTCAATCCTTACTTCGCCCGGGAAGACAAATTGGTTTATTGCATCGATGTCAAAGGTCTGATCGGTCAATTTAAAATCCAATATGATTCAGAGCAATGGCGTCTTTTTATAGATTCTTCAAAAAGAAGTCTCAAATCGGTTTTACTCCATAACAGTGGTTTTTATGCTTCCATACCTGTAGGTCATTCTGTACACTTGAAGGAAACCAACGAGAACTTGGAATTGGTTATGCATAAACTTAGATATGAAGACCATTGTTGGCAAGTGTGTGGGGTCTTGAAGGTCTTGTGCATGCTGCTCGGGCAACAAGCTGGATATACCAAACACCCTTGTTTTCTGTGTATATGGGACAGTCGAGACAAAAATCACTGGACCAAGAAGAGTTGGCAGCCGAGGGTGCTAACAGTCGGTGAAAAATATCCTCTGAGAAATTTAGGTACCTTCCCATAAAGTTCTTCTACCACCTCTCCACATAAAATTGGGATTGATGAAACAATTCATAAAATCACTTCCAAGAGATGGAGAATGCTTTAAATACTTGGTCGCCGAGTTTCCAGGCCTGTCGGAGGCAAAATTAAAAGGAAGGTATGTTCGTCGGACCAGACATTAGAAGGCTTATAGTTGATCAAGAGTTTGTCAATCCTCAAAAAAAGGGTGCATTGCATTTAAAGAAGTCTTACAGAAATTTTTAGGCAATAACAAAGATCCTCACTACAAAAAGATCATCGGACGAATGCTAAAAGAATTTCAAGCTTTAGGTTCCCTCATGAGTTTGAAAGTGCATTTCCTCCAGTCCCACCTTGACTACTTTCCTGAAAATTTGGGAGCTGTGAGTGAGGAACAAGGTGAACTATTCCACAAAGACATTAAAGAGATGGAAAGGAGATACCAGGGAAAATGGAGCATTACAATGATGGCAGAGTACTGTTGGATGCTTCAGAGAGACATTCCAGATCCTACTTACAAGCGTAAATGCACCAAAAGGAGCCTCATAGGGAAGAAAAATCGAGTTTAGTGTGTGTAGGTGAAAAAATTGTAATAAAACTTTTATTTTATAAGTCTATTTCCATTTATTTTGAGGTTTTGCCTTATTTAACATAGTTACCTAAATTGTAAGGAAACGTGATGTCCTATGACAAAATGGAGGTCATTTTCAGATTCAGCACACCAAAAAAAATAAAGATTACGTGGAATAACCAAAACAGCTCTTGAAACAAAATTTTTTGCAGACCTGTGTACTAGCTGATCCCGGATCTCCAAACTAGGGATCTGTGGACCCCTGTGTTTTTGGTCAGGTTTCACAGGTGAGAAATGATAGAACTTGCAAACTTCTAAGACATTTTGTCGGAACACGGTCTGTCTTGTGAGAAACTAAGCTCAGGCAGAAGAAGCTCTCTCCCCCCCGCTCTTAGTGGGAAGTCTCAGAAGATGTTTAACATTAACCAAATAATATCCAACCATTCATTGCTTTTTTACTATGTGTGCACCAGGAATGTTTTATGTTGTGTATAATAATAACACGTTTTAATCTCTTCTAGTATATAGGTGGATGGACGATTGATTTAGACAGATAAATCAAGAAAAAAGAGTAACCACTGAAGAAATCGGACTTCTCTTATTGTAGATCTTCAGTAATTGGTGAAACATAGATCATATTGCTTTTTCTTTTTCTTATAGTGATAAGAATTTATTTCCAAATATTAGAGTTTTCCAGATGAAGAGGTTTCTGATTACACAGTCAATCGAATTTTGATTAAATAAAAATGTCTCTTTTCTGACATCAGATCTGTAAATTTCAGAGTCAGTTTCTGTAATCAGAGCTCAGCTTCTCCATGTGCTATCAATAAATCAGTGAAATGCAGTGATGACAGACTGTGTCCCATCATCTGTTCAGAATCCATTCACACAGGAAGAGAGATAAAATACTGTCTGTATAGGGAGCTCACTACATGCATCTTATACAGCCAATAGTAGAGGGTGATCACTATATACAGATTATACAACCACTACTAGAGGGAGCTCACTGCATACAGTTGTGTTCAAAATTAGTCAACCCCCAATGCTGTAAAGGGTTTTAGGGAATTTAGTGTACATTTGTAATTGTGTTTAGAATGAAATCTTAAAAGGACTTTTTAAAGAACCAAATGCAACTAAAATGACATCAATTGTTTTTCTAATACAGTATTAAATGTTTTTTTTTGTGATTTCTTCATTGACACAATTATTCAACCCCTTAAAGACGACCGCTCTTAAGAACAGAGGTTCATTCAAGTGTTTTCGATCAGGTATTGAAAACCCCTGTGGATGTCAAGGAGCAGCAATCAAGCAGAATAAGCCCCAATTAGGCAGATGTAAAATGACTGTGATACTCAGCTCCTTCTAGACATTTACTGGTGTGTTTACAGACATGGTGAAGTCAAGAGAATGGTCCAGGAAGACAAGAGAAGAGGTGATTTCTCTTCACAGGAAGGGCAATGGCTATAAGAAGATTGCAAAGATGTTAAACATACCAAGAGACACCATAGGAAGCATCATTCGCAAATTCAAGGCAAAGGGCACTGTTGAAACGCTACCTGGTCGTGGCAGAAAGAAGATGCTGACTTCGACTGCTGTGTGCTACCTGAAGCGGAAAGTGGAGAAAAGTCCCCGTGTGACTGCTGAGGAACTGAAAAAAGATTTGTCAGATGCGGGTACTGAAGTTTCAGCTCAGACAATAAGGCGCACACTGCGTAATGAAGGCCTCCATGCCAGAACTCCCAGGCGCACCCCCTTGTGTCTCCAAAGAATAAGAAGAGTCGACTGCAGTATGCCAAAAGTCATGTGGACAAACCACAAAAGTTTTGGGATAGTGTTCTGTGGACTGATGAAACAAAATTAGAACTGTTTGGGCCCATGGATCAATGCTATGTTTGGAGGAGAAAGAACAAGGCCTATGAAGAAAAGAACACCTTGCCTACTGTGAAGCATGGCGGGGGGTCAATCATGCTTTGGGGCTGTTTTGCTTCTACAGGTACAGGGAAGCTTCAGCGTGTGCAAGGTACCATGAATTCTCTTCAGTACTAGGAGATACTGGATGAAAATGTGATGCAGTCCGTCACAAACCTGAGGCTTGGGAGACGTTGGACCTTTCAACAGGACAATGATCCCAAGCATACCTCCAAGTCCACTACAGCATGGTTGCAGATTAAAGGCTGGAACATTTTGAAGTGGCCATCGCAGTCACCAGACTTAAATCCGATTGAGAACCTCTGGTGGGACTTAAAGAAAGCAGTTGCAGCGCGCAGGCCTAAGAATGTGACTAAACTGGAGGCTTTTGCCCATGAAGAATGGGCGAAGATACCCGTAGATCGCTGCAAGACACTTGTGTCAAGCTATGCTTCACGTGTAAAAGCTGTTATAACTGGAAAAGGATGTTGTACTTAGTGCTAAGATTGAATGTCACTTGGGGGTTGAATAAAACTGATAATGATGTGAGCACAGAAAAGACATTTGTGGTTATTTCATTATAAATGATCTGTTATATTTGTCTGACTTACAAGGGCCTCTTTGATTTAATTGTAAACAAGATGACTGAAATGATCAAAATCAATGTCAAACTGGCCAAAACACTCAATTTCAGTGGGGGTTGAATAATTTTGAACACAACTGTATAGATTATTAATCCACCACTTGCGGGAGCTCACCACACACAGATTATAGAGCCACCACTAGGGAGAGCTCACACACAAATTACACAATCACCACTAGGGGGAGATCACTATATACAGATTATACAGCCACCACTAAAGCGAGCTCACTATATACAGATTATTAATTCACCACTAGAGGAAGCTCACTAAATACAGATTACACAGTCATCACTTGAGGGCGCTTAATACGTACAGATTATACTGCCACCACTAGCTCATACACACAAATTACACAACCACCACTAGGGGGAGCTTACTACATAAAAAATTATAGAGCCACCACTAGGAGATGATCACTCTATACAAATTATACTGCCACCACTAGAGGGAGCTCAGGAGATTACTACATACAGGTTATACAGCCACCACTAGAGGGAGCTCACTACATACAGATTATACAGCCACCACTAGAGGGAGCTCACTACATACAGATAGCCACCACTAGAGGGAGCTCACTACATACAGGTTATACAGCCACCACTAGAGGGAGCTCACTACATATAGACTATAAACCCACCACTAGAGGAAGCTCATACATACAGATCGTACAGCCACTAGAGATGTCGCGAACTTAAAATTTTTCGTTCACGGACGGCGAACGCGAATCTCCGCAAATGTTCGTGAACCGGCGAACCAGGCGAACCGCCATATACTTTATTAGGCTGGCGAATTTTAAAACCCACAGGGACTCTTTCTGGCCACAGTAGTGATGGAAAAGTTGTTTCAAGGGAACTAACACCTGGACTGTGGCATGCTGGAGGGGGATCTATGGCAAAACTCCCATGGAAAATTACGTAGTTGACGCAGAGTCGGGTTTTAATCCATAAATGGCATAAATCACCTAACATTCCTAAATAGTTTGGAATAACTTGCTTTAAAACATCCAATGTGTGTATACGATCTGGTATGATGTTGTATCGATCAGGTAGTGTAAGGGTTACGCCCGCTTCACAGTGAGAGACCAAACTCTGGCAGACCAAATTCCCCGTTTAATGCACCGCAAACAACCGCAAACAGTCCATTTGCACAACCGCAAACTCCCCATTTGCACAAGGTTGGATACCAAGCTAGCCATGTCCCGTTCCTTGTCCTCATTGACGTCCTTGAAGATCTCTTCCTCGCGCAATGTACTGTGCCACACTATATGAGTGGTGTGTTCAGTAATCAGTAGTACTATTTTTATCAGTTTAATCCCTGTTACGTCCCCTATCAGGGGACGTGTATCGAATAGATTTTAGGAATCGGGAGAACGAAAAAGAAGCTTGGTCGGTCCAATTACTTCCAATTTGGGGCACTGCGCTTACACCGTGCAATGTACTGTGCCACCCTATATGAGTGGTGTGTATAGTACTATTCCTATCAGTTTAATCCCTGTTACATCCCCAACCGCAAAGAGTTGTCAATAGTTGACACACTCATGACATAAATTTTATTCCTCTATGTGTCAATCTTGGTTTAGTGATGACTGTGCTCGTGCGCACATTTGGGAGATTGCAGGCGATGGCGGTTTTTCAAAGCCTGTGGTCGTGCTGAGGTAGTTCAGTGACAGTTAAGTGACCCAGAAAACAATGATTCTGCAGTGTGGGCCCATTGTTGGCCTAGTAGGCTTTAATAATCACCTTAGATGATCACAAAGAAAACTATCCATCCGATCGTTTTTGGTCTGTTCACAATGAAGCAACAACCTTATCATCTGGGGTGTGCCACCATTGCCAACACACTCATAGAGGTTCATTGTGATACGCAAGCCCCTTCACCACACCAAGGTAACGATCACGAAGGGGAATTGACACATGTATGTGTCTTTTTTTGTTTAGTTTTTGCAGCCACAGTGCAGCACCAGAGGCCATAAAAATTAGGCATGTACACATGGCTGAAAAATTTGGTATTGTTGCAGCTGCTGCTTAGCAGCGACCGGAAAGATTGATGTTTTCCAGACAGAAAGTGTAGTAAAACAAACCCTTCAAACCCTAGTTGGTGGCGGAGAAGTCAAGCAAGGCATGCAGAGATTAAATACAGCAGCGTGGGGACCATTTTTAGCCCAAGGCTTCTCATCAGGCCTTTTTTAGTTAAATGTATCCCCCACTGTCAGTCGCTTCGGTAGCCACGCCTCATTCATCTTATTAAAGGTGAGGTAATCTAGACATTTTTGACCTAGGTGACTTCTCTTGTCAGTGACAATACCTCATGCTGCGATGAAGGTCCTTTCTGACAGGACACTTGGAGCAGGGCAGGCCAGAAGTTCCATCACAAACTGGGATATCTCAAGCCACAGGTCAAGCCTGCACACCCAGTAGTGAAGGGGTTCATTGCTCCCCAGAGTGTCGATATCTGCAGTTAAGGAGAGGTAGTCTGCTAACTTTTGGTCGAGTCGTTCTCTGAGGGTGGACCCAGAAGGGATGTGGCGATACGTAGGACTTAAAAAACTCTGCATGTCCTCCATCAACAACACGTCTGTATAGCGTCCTGTCCTTGCCGGCGTGGTCGTGGTAGGAGGAGGATTACTTTCACCTCTTCCCCTGCCACATTCCTCCTCTGACTCCTCTTCCTCAGACTCCTCTTCCAGCGTTGCCGCAGGTCCAGCAAGCGATGATGATAAGACTGTTTCTGGTGGTTATGGTGACCACAACTCTTCCTCTTCACGCTCATCTACGGCCTGATCCAGCACTCTTCGCAGGGCACGCTCCAGGAAAAAAACAAATGGGATGAGGTCGCTGATGGTGTCTTCGGTGCGACTGACTAGGTTTGTCACCTCCTCAAAAGGACGCATGATCCTACAGGCATTGCGCATGATCGTCCAGTAACATGGCAAAAAAATACCTAGCTCCGCAGAGGCTGTCCTAGAACCCCGGTCATACAAATACTCATTGACGGCTTTTTCTTGTTGGAGCAGGTGGTCGAACATTAGGAGTGTTGAATTCCAACGTGTCGCAAATCAAGCGCCTCACTGGCATGTTGTTTCGCCGCTGAATGTCGAAAAGGTGCGGCATGGCCGTGTAGGAACGCCTGAAATGGCCACACACCTTCCTGGCCTGCTTCAGGAAGTCCTATAAGCCTGGGTACTTATGCACAAAGCGTTTTTGGTGTCACCAACTCCGCTGCAGAGCCACGCATTCCATGCTTGGCAGCTGTCAGCAGGTTTACCCATTGCGCAGTGTACATGATATACCTGCCCTGACCGTGCTTTGCAGACCAGGTATCAGTGGTCAGATGGACCCTTGCCTCAACACTCTGTGCCAGACATGCCATGACTTCCTTTTCCACAATAGAGTACAGGTCGGGGATTGCCTTTTGTGAAAAAAAAAAAATCGGTACCTTCCACTGCGGTGTCCCAATAGCTACAAATTTATTGAAGGCCTCAGACTCCACCAGCTCTTATGGTGAAAGCTGGCGGGCTAAGAGTTCTGACAAGCCAGCTGTCAGACGCCGGGCAAGGGGGTGACTTTGTGAAATTGGCTTCTTACGCTCAAATATTTCCTTGACAGACACCTGACTGTGGGCAGATGAGCAGGGACTGCTGAAGGTGAGAGGCGGAGTGGCGGGTGGTTGAGAGGGGGCAGGGAGGACAGCAGTGGTTGACGTGGCTGAAGATGCTGGACCAGGAGGAGCATGGTGGCTTTGAGTTTGTGTGCTGCTTGTACTCATGTGTTGATCCCATAGGCGTTTGTGATGTGAGATCATGTGCCTTCGCAAAGCAGTTGTACCTAGGTGGGTGTTGGACCTCCCATGACTCAGTTTCTTTTGGCACAGGTTGCAAATGGCATCGCTGTTATCAGAGGCAGACACACACAAAACATGCCACACTGCTGACTGCATTCTGGTGGTGGCAACAGCATGCGTTGATTGGCGTGCTGTCTGGCTGACCCCGGGTGCCGATACATGCTGTCTGACTATCTACGTGCCACTAGCTCTTTGTGACGACCTACCCCTGCTTTCAACTTGTCTCCTCCTCCCCTCTGTCTCCCCATCTGAACTTTCTCCCTGTTCTTCTGCTCTTCGAGCAGGCACCCATGTGACATCCACGGACACATCGTCATCATCAACCGCTTCACTTGTATCTGACAACTCAGCAAAGGAAGCAGCAGCGGGTAAAACATCATCATCACACCGTATGTCCATGTGTGTAATGCTGCCTGACACACACTGGCAAGAACTAACCTTAGATTAAATGGAAAAAATGAATGCCTTATTTATCGGCAAGCTACTGTGCCACCCGGTATGAGTGGTGGGCACTGGCAGTGGGCACACTACTGTCAGTGGAAGTGGACCTGACACACACTGGCAGCAGGCAGGCAACTGAAATTAGATTAAAGTGTAAAAATGAAATGCCTTTTTTATGCAAAGTCCTGTGCCACACTGTATGAGTGGTGGGCACTGGCAGTGGGCACACTACAGTCTGTGGGTCTGCAGCCTCTCACACACGTGCAGGCCAGGCAACTGCAATATATATATGAAAAAATAAATAAAAGCAAACTAATGTAGCAGCCCTAAAAAGGGCTTTTTGGGGTGCTGTGATGCTGTTCTTACAGCAGATGAGTCTGTGGACACAGAACACTGGCCAAGCTAACGGTTTCCCTATGAATTCATCAGCACAGCAGCAGCTGCAGTCTCCCTGCTCTCACTAACACACTGCAGCTTCAGACTGAATCAAAAATGGCTGCCGTTTTTATCGGAGGTGGGAGGGTCTGGGAAGGAGGGTGCTGATTGTCTGGAATGTGTCTGCTGGCTGTAAGGTACAGGGTCAAAGTTTGCTCAATGATGATGAATAGGGGGCGGACTGAACATCGCATATGTTCGCCCGCCGCAGCGAACGCGAACAAGCGATGTTTGCCGGAGAATAGTTCGAAACATCACTCACAGCCACCACTAAAAGGAGTTCATTACATACAGATAATTCAGACAACACTCAGTGACACTGAATCCATAGGCGTGCGCAGCCTATTGCATTAGGGTGTGCACCCTAAAGCACAAACACACACGCCGCGTGTGTATTTATGTATATATATATATATATATATATATATATATATATTATATACACACATATATATACACAAATACAATCTGCATACATACAGACCCACACTCATAATTATCATTATAAGCAAAAATAAAAGTTATATTACCCCCTGTATAATTTACCCTGATAACCCTCAGTTATAATATATAACTGAGGGGTATCAGGGTACATTATATAGGGGACAACTGAGGAGGGGTAGCACTGTAGCAGGGACAGGGTACATACATTTTTATAATGCGTTATATAACTTATAAGCGGGTCTCAGAAAGGGCACTAGGCAAAATTGTTGTGACAGACTTTTTCTTGTAGACAGTCCGGATCAGAGCAGATGGGCAAGTTCCAACACTATTACGCCACCGCCGCTGTCCTCACCTCACTAGCAGGCGGGGCACGCAGCGTGACGTCAAACTCTGTCGCCCAGACGGGACCATTCCCAGCCTGCGCCTGCACACACGGCTCTGCCTCCACCGGGTCCGTCCCCACTACATGAATTAATAGCCACCGCCAGCCGGAAAACCGCAGGTATTGCATTACAGTGCGGCAGCGGCCAGCGTAACAGCCAGTGGCGGATCCAGAGTCTGATCTCGGGAGGGGCACTTCCAGATTGTTTTGTGGCGGCGAACAGAAAATAATGTGGTGCTTATTTATTTTATTTTTTTACAATGTGCAAATAGTATTGTACCCCTCCATCCCCCTTCTCCAACCACCCAGCACCCTTACTCACATGAAACAAGTAATATATATAATATCGCTTACAGTGAATGACTGTAAATACTTACAGTTCTGAAGTCTCCAGCAGGCTCAGAATCAGTGCTCTGGGCAGCTGGACTCAGGGCTGGAAGTGGGCACCGCTCTTCAGTTCAGGAAGGAAACCTATAAGACGCACCGGCCCATAAGACTAGGTTTTAGAGGGGGACAATAAGAAAAAATATATTTTTCATTACATCTCAGGTCAGACGACCAATCAGACCCCCAATGTTAATCAGTCCTCAGGTCAGACCACCGATATGACCCCCAATGTTAATCAGACCTCAGCTGACAGCCCCAATCAGACCCCAATCTTAATAAGACCCCAATAAGACCTCAGATCAGACCCCCAATCAGACCTAAGATCAGACCCCAATGTAAATGACCCCCAATCATACCTCAGATAGGAGCCCCATGCCTCTCATTAGCCCCATATCAGCCCCCATGCCTCTCATTAGTCCCGAAAATCAGCTCTTATGCCTCTCAGCCCCCATTATCAGCCCTTATGCCTCTCAGCCCCCATTATCAGCCCTTACTCCTCTCAGCCCCTATTATGCCTCTCAGGATTCTCAGCCCGCATTATGCCAATGCCTCGCCGAGTCAGCCCAATTTATGCCTCAGCCCCCCGCCCCATTATGCTTCTCAGCCCAGTTTATACCTCAGCACCCCCCATTATGCCTCTCAGCCCAATATATGCCTCAGGCCCCCCCATTATGCCTCTCAGCCCAATATATGCCTCAGCCCCCCCATTATGCCTCTCAGCCCAATATATGCCTCAGCCCCCCCATTATGCCTCTCAGCCCAATTTATGCCTCAGCCCCCCCATTATGCCTCTCAGCCCAATTTATGCCTATTATGCCCTGATTGCCCCCAGCAGCCTCAGATAAACTAAATAAAACACATACCTCTCCAGCTTCTGGACGCTGCGCCTCACCGGCACCTCCCGAGATCTTCTTCCTCCTGCTGTCCGCTGGCGTGCACAGAGTGACGTCACAGAGCGACTCACGCTGTGCGCAGCAAACAGCCGAGAACCAGGAAGCGGTTGAGTACAGATCCTTCAACGCTTCCTGGTCCTCCGATACTAATCAGCGCTTCCAAAATGGAAGCGCTGATTTGTATTCCCAGCCTTAAAGGGAAATCAGCTGGCAGGGGCGACAGACCCGGGAGCACGGCTTGATTAGGGTGTGCCCAGGACCCGGCACACCCCGTGCGCATGCCTATGATTGAATCGGAACCAGAGAGTTAGAAATGCGCAGACCGCGAATCGCGTTACTGGAGGTTGCATTATAATATGAATAACTCATCACCGCAATAAAGGAACCGACGGCTCAAAATTGTTTTGGAGTGCTGGATTTCATTTCCTTTTCCTATTCAGACACCACTAGTGGAAGCTCGCTCTATACAGATTATACAATCACTAGGGAGAGCTCATAAACACAAATTACACAACCACCACTAGGGGGAGCTCACTACATACAAATTATAGAGTCACCACTAGGGGGTGCTCACTACATACAGATTCTACAGCCAATACTAGAGAGAGCTCACGCACACAAATTACAAGACCTCCGCTAGGGGAAGCTTACTACTTACAAAGCCACCTCTAGGGAGTGCTCACTATATACAGATTATAAAGCCACCACTAGGGATGGCCCACTACATAGAGATTATACAGCCACCACAAGAGGAAGCTCACTACATAAAGATTATACAGCCACCACTAGAGGTAGCTCACGACATACAGAATATACAGCCACCACTAGAAGAAGTTCATTACATACAGATTATACAGCCACCACTAGGGAGAGCTCGCACACACAAATTACACAACCACCACTAGGGGGAGCTCACTAATACAAATTATAGAGTCACCACTAGAGGGTGCTCACTATATACAAATTATACAGCCACCACTGGAGAGAGCTCATTACATGCAGATTATACAGCGACCACTAGAGGGAGCTCACTATAAACAGATTACACAGCCACCACTAATGGGGGCTATACAGATTTTACAGACACCACAAGAGGGAGCTCACTTTATACATATTATACAACCACCACTAGAGGAGGCTCACTACATACATATTATACAACCACCACTAGAGGAAGCTCACTGCATACCGCTCATACGACCACCACTACAGAGAGTTCACTACATACAGATTATATATCCACCACTAGAAGCTCACTGTATACAGATTTTACAATCATCACTAGAGGAAGCTCACTCCATACAGATTTTACAGCCACTATTAGAGGCAGCTCACTACATACAGATAGCCACCACTAATGGGAGCTCATTTCATACAGATCATGCAGCCACCACTAGAGGAAGCTCACTACATACACATTATACAGCCACCACTAGAGGGAGCTCATTACTTCATACAGATTTTACAGCCACCACTAGAGGGAGCTCACTACATCATACAGATTATACAGCCACCACTAGAGGGAGCTCACTACATACAGATTATAAATCCACCACTACAGGGATCTCACTACATACAGATTATTCATCCCATATTAGGGGGAGCTCACTACATACAGATTATACAGCGACCACTAGAGGAGGCTCACTACATACACATTATACAGCCACCACTAGAGGGAGCTCAGTACTTCATACAGATTTTACAGCCACCACTAGAGGGAGCTCACTACATCATACAGATTATACAGCCACCACTAGAGGGAGCTCACTACATACAGATTATACGTCCACCACTAGTGTGAGATCACTACATACAGAATATTCATCCCATATTAGGGGGAGCTCACTATATACAGTTCATACAGCCACCGGTAGAGGGTGCTCAGTACATACAGATTATACAGCTACCACTAGAGGGAGCCCACTACATACAGATTATAGAGCTACCACAAGAGGGAGCTCACTACATGCTGATTATACAGCCACCACTAGAGGGAGCTCATTACATACAGATTATACAGTCACCACTAGAGGGAGCTCACTACATACAGATTATACAGTCACCTCTAGAGGAAGCTCACTACATACAAATTATACAGCCACCACTAGAAGGAGCTCACTGCATACAGATTATACAGCCACCACTAGAGGGAGTTTACTACATACAGATTATACAGCCACCACTAGGGAGAGATCACTACATAGAGATTATACAGCCATCACTAGAGGGAACTCACTACATATAGATTTTACAGTCACCACTAGAGGAAGCTCACTACATACAGATTATACAGCCACCACTAGAGGGAGCTCACTACATACAGATTATACATCCACTATATACTGGTATGTACATGTCTTATGTATGAACCCAACACTAACTACTACAAGATACTACTATTCTATGTCATGCTCCCACTAGGGAGAGATCACTACATAGAGATTATACAGCCATCACTAGAGGGAACTCACTACATATAGATTTTACAGTCACTACTAGAGGGAGCTCACTACATACAGATTATACAGCCACCACTAGAGGGAGCTCACTACATACAGATTATACATCCACTATATACTATATACTGGTATGTACATGTCTTATGTATGAACCCAACACTAACTACTACAAGATAGTACTATTCTATGTCATGCTTTACTGAAGAATGTAGGTACAGTATGATAACTTGGATGATCACAGATCTGTAGAAGTAAGAAGCTGTCTGAGGGAAAAGAAAGTTTGCAGCTTTGTGGCTCTTCATATATGTGTTGTGTACAAGGGCTTCTTTTCTCTGTGTCGCTGATTTGAGAATTTGCATTCTCTTTTTAAAAATATCTTCAGATTACTACACAAATCAAGAGCTTACAGCTGAGGATGGTTCTCCAAGTCCAACTTTACATTGATTTCTAATATGAAATAATCTGGGAAACTTGGCACACAGGTACATCTGGTGTCCGGGAAGGTTTTAGACCGGGTCTCAGCTCTCTAGCATGTACCGTTCCTAAGATATTCCCAAGAAATGCATTAGCCAATAGAACCCTGTTCACATGACCCTTGTTAGCTCTGGCAATGTGAATAGGAGGGGTGCAGTAAAGTCCTGGGGAAGCATGAAAAATGGATCTTGTTTGCACCAAGAGCGTGTCACCAAGGGGCCCACCCTGGTGGAGTAAAGGCCTTAGATATAGGTGGCCACTAAGTTAGTTGAGGTACACCAAGATATTTAGCTTAGCTGGCTCTTTTGCTGGGAGCAGGCAATGTGCTGGGTGGGTGCCTGTTTCCCATGCTCCAGTCCGGGATTTTGGACAATTCTCCAGGGAAGTTATTTAATCCTGTTGCTGGAGTTGGGTGTGGCTCACTCTGGGAGAGAGATTCTCTGGGATACAGGTCTCAGCCAGGCTGGTTGAGGGGCCACGTGGCTAGGTGTGCCCGGAACATTGAGGGACGCCTGGACTGCAGGGTCACAAGGCCGGAGTCGGGAGGAATGCTGGGGCACACTCCCACAATAAAGGTATGGACTTATACTGGACTTGTTATAGCCTGAAAGGCTGCAGGATTATGAGGCAGGGAAAGCCGCATCTTATAACCATGTGTGAACGGTGCTTTAAGTGAGGTAGGGATATTTCATGTTCGTCTTCTCTAGCTGGCCCTGTATGCTGGATAATTCTCGATCATGCGCATTCCCAGCACACAGGGCCGGCAGGAGTAGACGAGCGCTGCATGGCCCTGTCAATAAAGGATGGCAGGGCGTGACTTGCAAACGGAGCCTCTAGGAGCAGGAGAAATGCCCCCGCCCCCTGCTCCTAGAGGTTAATTAGCATATTATAAAATTTTAAAATTGTGCAGTAATGGGGGCATCCAGAAGCATAAAATTAGGAGAGTTAGGCCTATTGCACACGAACGTGTGAGCCCCGTGCCCGTATTGCGGACCGCACTTGCGGATCCGCAATACACGGGCACCATTCCGTGGCCATTCCGCATCACGGATGCGGACCCATTCATTTCAATGGGTCCGCAAATCCGGAGATGCGGAACGGTGCGGAATAGAATGACAGAATGGAACACTATGGAAGCACTACGGAGTGCTTCCGCGGGGTTCCATTCCGTACTTCCGTCCCGTAAAAAGATAGAACATGTCCTATCTTTTTGCAGACGGGGAGATCACGGACCCATTCATTGTGGAAATCAGTGTTAACAAGATGGGGGTACTGTGAAGGTCACTAATAATGGGGCGGCTGCCGTGGAGGTCACTGTTAAAGGGGAGGGCGCTGTGAATGTTACTGTTAAAGGGGTGGGGTACTGTAGATGTTATAGTGGATATCTTTTAACTACACACAAACATTGAATTAAATAGATGAAATATACCCGTGCAAAGCCGGGTCCTTCTGCTAGTAATAATAATAATCATAATAATAACAGATATATAATGGAATATAATGGAATTCTAGGACGGAATGCAAAACAGAAGCCTTTAAGAGGTGTTCCGTTTCGCTCCGTAATAATACATTTCTATGGGGACAAATACCAGTTCAGTTTGTTTCTGTTATACCTGATGGAAAAAATAGGGGAAACAATAATAGCAGCAGATAAGCTATCCCTGGCGATTTACCCTTGACCTGTTCCAAAAACAAGGTCATATGGAGCCAATTCCACAAGATGGCGCTAGCAAAATCATTCTCTTTTCTAAGGCAATACCTCTTTGCATATTTTTCCCATGGATCATTGCCGATAAGTCTCCATACGATGAAGTACGTCAAGCAAGTCTCCAGTCAGGGCTGGTCTCTATCAGGAGTATCCTGCCTGAGCTGCTCCTAGAAAAAGTAAAGCTCAGGGACTACAGTACTAGATGAAAGAACCATGGATGAATTATGTTTACCTAAGTGAGCGTGATTTGGTATTGTGCGTTCTCGTTAAAGAAGAACAAGAAGAAGATGGTGTTTTGTGTGTGGAGCTACACAATCAATGTACAGGTGGACTATTATAGGTGCAGGTCGGATGCCTGTGGTTACCCAGAAGTTCCAAAAGACTTGCACAATGCAGTTTTAATGCAATTTTTCCAAATATTGTCAAAAAGTTTACAAGGATCTTCGTGACCTGTAGAAGGACACGCACAGACAAGGGGGGATTCACATCAGTGTTTCCCTTTCCGTTATAGCCTTCTGTTCAAATGCGATAAAAATGTGAAATAATAGAATTGCTATAATGGATAGCCAAACTAAACACTAATCATTCGCCTTTTTAGAAAAAATAATTTTTATATTTTTAGTACAGGCGTTTTATATTTTTTGTTTATGCATTTAGTTTTTTATTCTACCGAAAGGGGGTGCTTTACATTTTTTATACTTTTTTAATTTTTTATATATTTTTTTTTCTTTTTTTAAAAACTTTTTTTATTGTTTTGTAGCTCATGTTTGAGGCTTCAAGCATCTCAAATTTTTTATTTTTTTATTCTGTGCCATTATATTTCATATAGTTCCATAATGGTACTAAGATTGCCCATTTCTTAGGCCTCTTTCACATGAGCGTGTCCGGATTAGGTCTGGATGCGTTGCGGATGCGTTCAGTGAAAACTGTGCGACTTCACAGGCAAAGCCATTCAGTTTTGCCTGAGATTGCGTTCAGTTGTTGAGTTTTTTCCGCGCGGATGCAATGCATTTTGATGCATTTTTCACGTGCGTTATAAAAAACTAAAGGTTTACAAACAACATCTCCTAGCAACCATCAGTGAAAAACACAACGCACCCGCACTTGCTTGCGGATGCAATGCGTTTTTCATGCAGTCCCATTAACTTCTATGGGGCTAGGGCTGCGTTAAAAATGCAGAATATAGAACATGCTGCGATTTTCACGCAACGCACAAGTGATGCGTGAAAAAAAACGCTCATGTACACAGACCCATTGAAATGAATGGGTCAGGATTCAATGCGGGTGCAATGCGTTCACATCACGCATTGCACCTGCACGGTAAACTCGCCCGTGTGAAAGGGGCCTTATGTTGGCCTGGCACATCAGAGAGACCCAGCGTATTGAAACCAATTACCGGCATCCTAATTGGCTCCAGAGGATGCCGGTAAGAAGCCCGGAAGTGTGTTGTTTTTTTTAGCTTTTACATGTCATGATCGCACTTGATCATGTCGTCTTTAATGACCACGATTGGCACCATTGCTGGTCGCCGTCGTTTAGCCACACGTATCTTAGCTATTTGAAACAGTAAGACCAGTCAGCCATGGCACCTGCTGCACGTGTGAGCGGGCACCATGTTTACCCATCGCCATAGCGATGTACATGTAAGGTGTTTGTAGAAAAAGGGTTAAACTAGTTGTGCTTGCACACTATAGGAAGAAAACACCAGTCTTTGTGCGCATCTCAGGTCGTGGCCACCAGAGAGGCAAGTGCTTTTTCCTATAGTGTGCAAGCACGACCACTGCTGATTGATTACACTGTGGTCATAACCATGGAAACGAGCAGTCTACAATGTGATAGAAAAATGAATCCAGCCAGCAAAGGAAGCAATATGGATAATAACAGTATATTAGTAACTGCCTTATATTAACTTTCTCTACATAATAAATGGCATTTTCTGAAGTGACGAATCCCTTTAACCTCTTCCTGACCGCCAATAGGATATAAACCTTCATTCAGAGATGGCAGCTCCACCCTAATCGTGCAGCTGCCGAGTGGGGGGGCCGCTGTCAGTGACAGCAGGGCAGCCCAGAGAGAAGGCAGGGACAGTTCCCAGGTGGCCCTGCCTTCTAGTTGACTGTATGCATAGCGCTTCCTGTTCCGTCACGTGACCGCCGGGGCCGGGATAGTGCAGGAGCTGTCGGGTCTTCCACAGACCTCGATCAGCCCTGCACTGAGGCTGTACAGCGAGGTGTATTGTATTGAAAAGTTAATACTGAAAAAAACATAAAAATGAAGTCAAAAGTCCCCCAGAGGTCTTGTATGACCTTATGGGGGACGCAAAGTGTAAAATAAAAAAAATAAAAGAAAGTGTTTAAAAAACAGAAGAAATCAAAGTTTCACATGCAAAAAAAAAACAATTCCCCAATTAAGTAATTAAATAGTAACATAGTAACATAGTATATAAGGCCGAAAAAAGACATTTGTCCATCCAGTTCGAATTGTTTCCTGCAAGTTGATCCAGAGGAAGGCAAAAAACCCCTGTGAGGTAGAAGCCAATTTTCCCCACTTAAGGGGAAAAAATTCCTTCCCGACTCCAATCAGGCAATCAGAATAACTCCCTGGATCAGCGACCTATCTCTAGTAGCTATAGCCTGTAATAATATTACACTCCAGAAATACATCCAGGCCCCTCTTGAATTCCTTTATTGTACTCACCATCACCACCTCCTCAGGCAGAGAGCTCCATAGTCTCACTGCTCTTACCGTGAAGAACCCTTTTCTATGTTTGTGTACAAACCTTCTTTCCTCCAGACGCAGAGGATGTTCCCTCGTCACAGTCACAGTCCTGGGGATAAATAGATGATGGGAGTGATCTCTGTACTGACCCCTGATATATTTATACATAGTTATTAGATCTCCCCTCAGTCGTCTTTTTTCTAAAGTGAATAACCCTAATTTTGATAACCTTTCAGGGTACTGTAGATCCCCCATTCCAGTTATTACTTTAGTTGCCCTCCTCTGAACCCTCTCCAGCTCTGCTATGTCTGCCTTGTTCACAGGAGCCCAGAACTGTACTCGGTACTCCATGTGTGGTCTGACCAGTGATGTGTAAAGTGGCCCCTTTTGATGCAACCCATTATCTTATTGGCCTTGGCAGTAGCTGCCTGACACTGGTTTTTACAGCTTAGTTTGTTATTTATTAAAATTCCTAGATCCTTTTCCATGTCAGTGTTACCGAGTGTTTTACCATTTAATATGTACAGGTGACTTGCATTATTCCTTCCCATGTGCATAACTTTACATTTGTCAGTGTTAAACCTCATCTGCCATTTCTCTGCCCAAGCCTCCAATCTATCCAGATCCCTCTGTAGCAGAAAACTGTAGTAGAAAAAAAACAAAAACATATTTGGTATTGCCACGTCTGTAATGACCGGATCTATAAATTTATCACATAATCCATAAACATCATAACACCATAAAAAAAAAAATATAATTGTGTCAAAAAAGCCATTTTTGTCACTTACATCACAAAAAGTGCAACACCAAGAGATTAAAAAGGCGTATGCCCCACAAAATGGTACTGATAAAACTGTCACCTCATCCTGCAAAAAATGAGCCCCTACATAAGAAAATCGTTCAAAAAATGCAAAAAAACTATAGCTCTCAGAACATTGAGACATTAAAACATCATTTTGTGTTTCAAAAAATGCTATTATTGTGTTAAAGTGAAATAAATAAAAAAAAAGTACACATATTGGGTATTGCCGCATCTGTAACAACCTGCTTTATAAAAATATCACATGACCCAACCCCTCAGGTGAAAGTTGTAAACATAAATAAATAAAAAATGTGCTAAAACAACCAATTTTTTGGTCACCTTGCCCCATAAAGTGTAATAATGAGTGATCAGAAAATGTACCAATAAAAACATCAACTCTTCCTGCAAACAATGAGCCCCTGCACATATATACAATGTGTCACGAGAAAAAAAAGCTCAGAACTGCTGGGATAAATAAGTGTTCCAAAGCTTTTACCACAAAGTGACACGTCAGATTTTCAAAATTAGATCTGGTTAGAAAGTGTTTAAGGACCACATAGATCTCCATATACTGCAAAATAACAGGATGATTCCCTTAAATGTTATAACCCGAAGGAGGGAGAAAAAGATGGATACTATTACTGATGTAGAAGGATCAAAGTGCTACTGAATATTACGTATCAAAGTATCGTAGTATTATAGCAACACAGTATCACAGAAGCTTGTCAGCATAACACTGTCATAGTAACATAATGTCAGAGCAACAAGACTCTGAATCATGAGACGGAGGTATGATGGGAGGAGACAGCTCGGTGTCAGGAGGGCTGGATACAGCATCTCCTCCTGCTGCTCTCTTTGTCATGGTCCCCAGACCAGTTCTGCCAGTTCCCTGAGATACTGGAGGACTATTCCTCACTGTAGGATATGTTTGAACATGATGCCTGCAAGCAGTGGCGTACATAGAGATGTAAGGGCCCCATAGCAGAATCAAACCAGGGCCCCCACACAGGACAGAAGGGTTTCTGCCTAAATCCTTTTCAATGACCCTTGGTCCATTTTTCCACGGCCTCATTTGCTAAAAGTTGTTCCTTTAGAGCAGGGATCAGCAACCTCCGGCACTCTAGGTGTTGTGAAACTACATCTCCCATCATGCACACTTGCTTGGCTGTTCTCTGAACTCCCACAGAAGTGAAAAGAGCATGCTGGGAGTCATGGTTTCACAACAGCTGGAGTGCCGAAGGTTGCTGATCCCTGCTCTAGAGGGTAGAATCCTGACCAAGTTTTTACCTCTAGTAGAAGAGGAGATGATCCCAACTGGGCCCCCTCTTGCCCTGGGCCCCGTAGCAGTCGCATGGACTTCTGTTATGGTAGTTGCGCCCCTGCCTGCAATAAGCTCATAGAATTAATGAGCAGAGAGCACCCAAGACAAGCGAAAAGGAGAAAAGAATGCAAATCTTAACATAGACTATAACATTTCACTGATCCGTGCAGTTGGCATGTGAACAAATAAGTAAAATATAAAGACTAATGTAGATCATACACATCATATGTAGTCAAGGCCCATAAGGAGCATATATAGATTGGACTCATAGCCGGCACATATAGTGCACATACAATCTGGACTCAAAGACAGAGCTTGAAGTCTATCAGCCCATACCACACCTTTTATGTTCCATCAGATACCATTTTACAGTGTTTAATTCTAGAAGCAGTGACTTTGCCCTCTGGGAATCCTCCACATTTACAGAAGCCTGTCCCCAGCTGTTGTCCCCTTGTCCCCTGCACTACCTGTTTTCCCAATATGCTCGCAACAAATACTCCATGCAACATGGAAAACAACCAGTAAGCTTCATAAATATGGCTCTCATTCTGAACACAATATTTCTGAAGGTATTTACACTGGATGACTGGCATAAATACAGTGATATATCCCCTGTTCCCCTTCAGACAGTAAATCATAAAATTTATGGATAAAATAATAGTGGCTCACCAATTTGGTAAATAATGGGTCGTGCTCACCCCTCGACACACCCAATGTCATACGCAAAAAGGGATTGAAATAACAATTAGGGGGGCACTCTGCTATCTGGGGTCAGATGGGACACATACGTATAAGAGTGCAAGGGTTTATTAAAAAATGGCTGCAGTCCTTCGCTGATAGGCTTGTTCACTTGTTAGCTCCTTGGCATCCCACGTGTTCCAGACAATCCACCACTACCAGATCAGGGGAGTTGGCCTGGAGACAGGACAACAGCCTCTTGTGCGTGACACCAAGTTATCTGGGACAATCAGAGTTGGCAGGGCATGGATGAATATTATTAATTATTTCAGTCTCTGGATATTTTCACTGCTATTTACTAGACACGTTTCGGGGTTAATTCCCCTTCCCCACCATTATGGGGCACATATGACTTTTTGATTGCTTGGTATTACACTTTTTGTGATGTAAGGTGATAAAAAAATTAATTTTTTTGGCACTTTTTTTTCTTTTTATGGTGTTCACCAGATGGGTTGAATCACATGCTATTTTTATAGAGCACGTCGCTATGGACATGATGATACCTAAGGCTACTTTCTCACTAGCATTTTGGCTTTCCGTTTCTGAGCTCCATCATGAGCTCTCCAAAGCGCTCCAAAACGAATCAGTTTTGCCCTAATGCATTCTGAATGGAAAAGGATCCGCTGAGAATGCATCAGTTTGCCTCCGTTCAGTCACCATTACGCTCTGGAGACGGACATGACGGGTGCATGCGGTTGTGTTATTGTAACGGAAGCGTTTTTGCAGATCCATGATGGATCTGCAAAAAACACTAATGTGAAAGTAGCCTAATATATGCATTTTTTAACTATAAGAGCATGTTTGAATAAAAAAAAAAAAAAAAAACATATTCTGAAGGCCATATTTTTATTTTTTGAACGATTGGCTTATGTAGGGGCTTATTTTTTGTGGGATGAGGTCACGGTTTAATTGGTGCTAATTTTGGATTCATATGACTTTTTTTGATCACTTTTTATACCTTTTTTGGGAAGTGCGGTGGGCAAAATTGCAATTTAATCATAGTTTCATCAGATCTTCATAGATCAGGTCTTTACGGACGTGGCGATACACAACATGTTTAGTAAACTCTTAAAATGAGCGCTAGGCACACGCCAATTGCTGTACAACCCACAATATATGAACGCCAAAAAATACATCCGGATAATCATCAAATCGTTTTATTAACAATAATGAATAAAATATTAAAAAGACATATTGAATTCATGAATGTGACAAACTGGTGGTACAAGAATAGCACAAAACAGGAGATATGTCACAATAGGAACCATGAGCCTTTACCCTACTCAGTCTTAATATAGGTATTCATAATAAAAGTACAAACTCATCAAATAAAGTGCATAGTGCCACATGGTCGTATAAGCAATGACCAAATAAGAGTTGGCTACCTGATAGAGAACGTATGGATGACCTCTTGCGCCCTTCTCCCGACGCACATTTCTTCAGTACAGCTTCCTCAAGGGAATGATGCACTGTACAGCTACAATCCCAGCTCGAACTTCACAGATCCATGCCTGCTTGAAGCCCTGCTGGAAAAACCCCACCTTAAGACGGCATCATTGCTGACACCACCTCAACAAGGCAGGGTCAAAGAGATCCAACACAAAATGTCATATAAGTGCAATAAGGTGCAGGAAAATGGCATTGCAGATAAAATATTAACTTGTTAGCAAAGTGATAATGTATTGTTTCCTGTCAATTACTGCTAAAAATTGCAAAACCGGAATACCCCCAATCACACTTAGTCACACATGTAGAAGAGCTTATTATCCATCCAAGGTACTATGTACAATAATTCATCCATGAGACATCCATCCAGAATATAAGATGACAGTCCATCATGACCACAGCCACAGTGCCCTACACATAAACAAGTCATCTCAGATGATATGACTTGAGAAAGCTCCTGGATGGGCTGAAACATCATCTAATATTCTGGATGCTTCATGGATGAGTTATATTGCACATACCTAGGAGGGAATATACCATTCAAGCAAGTACAAAGAATTGGAGAAACTCTAGTTGCTCCAAATTGTGCCAAATTTTCACCAATATGGCACCACTTATTAGAGAGATTCTAGGCACACACAATAGTAAATCATTTAGGCGTGCTGTGGATATACGTCCATGTACATGTTAATGGAGTTCTACAAAATTATTTATTTTTTCATTGCTTACCTCCACCAATTCCGACCACTGCTCTTCCGATGCTGATCCTCACTTTCTGGTCATAGCTTGACATGCTTTAACATTGAGAGATGCCTGCTTGGCCAATCACTGGTCAATGACTAGCCTCAGCCAGTGGTTGGCTGAGAATGCATTTACTGAGTTTTCTGTGTTATTAAGCAATCATCAGGAAGTGAAGAGCAGCGGTGACAGGAGCAGCTTTGGAACAGCAGTGGTGGGCTATTGGTGGAGTTGAGAATGTCCTGTGTCATCACTTGCGGGTGTTAGCTGTATGATACACCTGAAACCCTGCTCTGACTGATGAGATCAGAAATACCTCTGATTCCAGCAGTTTACATCCTCGGATGCCATGGTTTTCCGATTGGCAACCCCCACTGACCTACCATGTTACTGCATCTATTACACCTTGCCTCTGGCAGAACATTTTACAATGCCAGTAAAATTTTCCATACACTACATCAAAGATTGCAGGTTCCCTAAGGGGGAGGGGGGGGATATTAAAAATCTAAAATACATTTCCCAAAATAAACTATATAAAGAAAGCTAACAAAAATCACATTATTTATCTTCCATTGCGAATACTGGCAAACATGCTAAAACTGTTTTGGCCCCCCTTCACCTCCCCAAAAAAAACTGAATTAAATCATTATCTGAATAAAAAATCATTAAAATGTCACATATATCTAACATAAATAATACAGCGCTACAAAAAATTAAGCGAAAAAAGTTAAGAATGTGAGAATATGGATACACAATGATGTTGTTGATGATATTATATTTTCAAAAAGTTCTTACTTTTTTAAGGTAGTAAAACATAATATAAACATGGCTATGTAGACAGAAAATGGCATGGCTATAGTTTTTGAAATATAGTGAAAAAAAATCTAATATTTTGTATCCTGGAGTCCAACACAGAAAATATCCTAGAGGTTCAAAAATCTTTCCATCCTTTTTTCAGACTTCTATTATCTGAATTGTTCTCACACAAGGCGGTGATCATCAGGAGGTGACTCACTTTTCCTAGAAAGACAGTACTTGCATTAGGGGATCAGGAGGAAAACGGACAAGTGGCGTGTCTAGAAGCAGGTAAATCAACCTCCTCTTCCTCATCGTCATATAATGAGGAGTCCTGCAGCTCTATATCACTCACTGTGTATTAGTTCTTCAGCTTTTACTTTACATGAAGTACAATGTTCTAATATAAGGTATTTTGTGTTTCCGTACCTTAGAGATCTCTGCTCGTTATCAGCTAAAAGGACGTGTCTGTTTGCCTCTACAGGCTGGAAAGCTGTGCAGGCATCGATGCGCAGACATTGTCCTTCCGGACAATTCTCTGCTTGTCAGTAAAGCGTTCCTTCCCGACAATTCTCTGCTTGTCAGTAAAGCGTTCCTTCCCGACAATTCTCTGCTTGTCAGTGGAGGTGAAGAGCCGCATTTACCTTCAGCAATCACCTCCACAGTATCAGAATGAGAAATGGCTACTGCTATCGCTCGTCCTCATACAGCGGCATTGTTTCTGGGCAGCAGATTGTTGTTTTACCCAATGAACGAGCATTTCGCTGAGGGTCAATCTGGAATGAGTGTTTGTAGGAATGTTCATACATTCCCGATAATCATCCTGATTAGTGATGAGCGAAGTTTAGAAAAATGTGATTTGGCTGGTTTGCCGAATTTCACAAAGACATTTGCTTAGTGAAAAAAATTACTTTGTCTCAAAGCGCATTTCTCTGTAAGTAACGGGTGCAATGATGGCGATGACGATTGCACCGACCTCCATCATTGACCCCTCAGATGCCGCGGCGTCTGAGAATAATAGTGAAGGCTTTCAGGTGTTAATCAGGTTAAAAAAATACTACTCACCTTATCCATTTGAGTGCGAAGAGGCTGCCACGGCTATCTTGATTGAAGACACCGTGCTGGCTGATGTCACAGCGCACGAGATTTTGCACAGGATCTTCAATCAAGATGGCCACGCCGGCATTTCTATGAGCAAATGGATAAGGGGAGTATGTTTTTTTTTTTTTTTTGCTGCCATTTCAGGAAAAATAGATTTGTTAGCACGAAGCAGGAAATTCGGCGTTGCGACAAATCAAATTTTTCCTGAAATTCGAATCAGTCAATTTACTCGTCTTCAATTCTTTCCACACTTTACATTCTGATCAGCTTTTTGAGGAGCTTGTGGTTCTTGGTCTGAGCAATGTGGCCTCTTAATTTTTTACACTAGTCCATACCCGGACTGGCGTACTCTTAGTCGCAGCTGTTCTGCGTACTGCTATGAATGTGAATAAGCTGCACTCACTAGTCCCTTAGTAGTCACTACTAAGAGTAAGAGGACTCTGAACTGCCTGGTCTGGAGAAAAAAAGGAAGAGATGGCACACGGGTGCTGACCTATAGGGTATATTAAGACTGGGGTCTAAAAGTCCGGTCTTCATAAATGTGCCCCATAGTGGACTGTATATGTTCAACTTTGTGACTTTGAGCAAAGCATCAGCATAAATCAATATAGTTCAGGTTAGACAGTAAGACTATCTTATAGAGAGCTGCCAAATTGGCTGCAGAAAAGTCCTTCCTATAGGTCCCAAAGAGGTCAATGAGTAATATAAAAAATTGAAGGTAACTACTCCTGACAAAGCTCCAAATGTTCCTGAGAATGTTTAGATTATCTTTTGTACAAGAAGGAAGCATTTAATGTTACAAACTTCTGTACAACGTGTTTCAGTTTATTCTCATACATGTGATCATTTGGGAACATTTGGACTGGAGCAGAGTTGGAAATTGTTGCCTTTTTCATTCTTTTCTACACTTCTACGGGTGCAGCATTCCTGAGCACAGATGGGTGTGAACAATGAAGAAGCCACAGGGCACACTCCATTGATATAACTTTTTCAAATGCTGTGGGAATTACCAGAGACTGACTTTCGAGAGGTATAATAACCAGACAACAGTAAATATAAATACGATTAGTTACGCATCTGACATTTATAAATCTTGAAGCCATTTGACAATGATGCAGAACATTACAAAACCATCTTGTGAAATTCTCCATTGTATCTGAACCTGTTCTGCAATGTTACTCCCTTCCTCCTTCCTTGAGTGACCTGTATAAATATCTAACATCTAATGAACATCTCAGCAAGGTCTCCAGCAGCCAGACATGTCTTCAGTGACCAGCCTCATCCTACTGCTCGCCTTCAGCTGTGTGAGCACTCAAAGCACCTCGGCATTACCTGATACAGAAAAAATATTACCAATACCTGGTGAGTAACCAAACTCAATGTAGAACCTCTAAGCTTCATATAGAAAGCTGGAAAAAAAAAAATTATGGAGGGGGATGATTTCTACAGTGAGGGCCTGTTTGGCTTGAGGAGCAGGGGAGGGGGGGGACTGTCCCTAAAGGCTCTGTTCTCCCACCTCTGGCAACACCCTGCTTCACTAGATTGACAGGGCCAGGCAGCGTTGGTGTCCTACCTCCGGTCCTGTCTGCAGTGTAAATCTCGCGCCTGCACCGTCCTGTTCAGTATACGGCTCAGGCTCAGTGAGTAAAGGGTGCTCACTAGCTGCCAGATTCCTCCCTGCGCCGTTCAGAGATCTCCCCAGCGCACATGGCCGGCAGGAGGAGGTGAACGCTGCCAGACCCTTTTAATCTAGTGAAGCAGGGCGTGGTCAGAGGTGGGAAAACGTAGCCTCTAGGAGCAGGGGCAGCTCCCCTCTGCTCCTAGAGGCTAATTAGCATATTATAAAAGTTTATTTTTCTCAATAACGGCAGCAGGCAGTGAGATGGCACTAATATAGTTATGTTCACCTGACATTAGCACATCACTAATGTCAGCCAGCTTAATACCCATTTTTTCAGGTAACAGAAACCCTTTAAAAGGGTTCTCCTCTTTGGAAAATCCATTCCTATTAGAAGGGTCCCTTGACACTGAGCAGCTCACAAAATGGGAACACTCAGCAATCTGCTGTAATCTATGGGGAAACATGTAGAAAACGCTCAATACAGCACCACCACTGGCGAAATGAAGCATTGTATACATAGTGGCCATTCATATCGATTGATTGCCTGACTAATACTTCATTCACATGTCAGTGTTTTGGTCAGTGATTTCCATCAGTGATTGTCAGCCAAAACCAGGATTGGAGCCTCCACAGACATAAGGTATAAGGGTAACATCTGCACCTGGTCTGTGTTTAGAGACGCACCTGGTTTTAGCTCAAACTCACTGATGAAAATCACTGATCCAACACTGATGTGTGAATGAACATAATGCAGGACAGGACCCTTTACACAGGACAAATCAGCAGGTGATGTATTATATAGTTGAAACCCATTTTAACAGTCAGGATCTCTAATAATTCCAATTAATCCTATGGCATTAAAGTGCCTAGCCTCCATCAGCGCACTTGCTACCTGATCGTAGAGTGCCCGAGGGTTACAAAAGCCCCAGATGTGCCTTGGACATGTAATAGATATGTTGTGGCAGTGTGTATTTTCAGGTGCTTGGAGTAGGGTTCCCATCCCGTTCACACAGTTATAAGGAAAGTCCAGCACTCCAAAATATATATGCAAAGTGAAAAATGCGATTTATGCTCATCGGGTTTCAGTGAATGGGGACCTTCTTCAAACTGTAAGATAATAAACATATATGCAGTACCCCAGCATGAAGAGGTATGGTTGGCAAGGACAGGGTTAATAAGTGAAGTTATTTACATGTGACGTTTCAGTCAACTTTTTCAAACTGTAAAATAATATGAAATATATAGATATAATTATGATATGCAAGGAATATACACAATAATAGAGGACATCATTTGTATACTCAAGGATACCAAAGTACCTCAGGACCAGGGAAATTAAACTATAAGAGAATATTCAGTTATGGGTAGACATTATACAAATTGTGAGGACACATAATTATGTCGCATAAAACATGGTCATACGTATATTCAGAAAGGCTTCAATACTAGAGATGGAGACAGAGCAGTGAGCTAGAAAACGTACATTGTAATAACATCCAGAGTTATGGATTCATTTTTCAGTCCAGAGTCAGATGGTGAAGATCAACGCCCAGAAGGTCTTTTCACCCTGGATCTAGTAAGTGCTACATAGTAAAGTCCAAGGCCATAGTATGATGGCCCAGTAGAGTGCCACAGAGGTAGCATATAATGATGTAGTCAATTTGCAGATGATTATATGCTATATAGTCATAATTAGGAAAAGTAACAACATGAAATCATTGCCAGAAAAACCAGGTCCTGTCTTCGGTTCCAAGTGGTACTTTGGAACTGAACCCGAGTTTGGGAAATGTTTTTTTACAATAGAAATTAATTTATGAAGTTATTGAGTGAAGTCTCGCAAGACTTTGCGGAGTAATAACTTCGGCTCATCAGAGCTAAATCATTCAAATATTGTATGGAGCTCCTGCTCCGTACAGTATTAGAAACAAAGTTTTATGTGAATCAACTTCGGATATTTCATCCGAAGTCGATTCGCTCATCCCTAATTAACATCATGCACCGTATAGTACTTCACAGTCTCTTTCCAGCAAAGAAGGAATAAGCCGTGCACCTTGCATGGATCCAGAGATTTCCTCGTTCACTGCTCCAGTTGTTCAGCTGGATTTATTTCAGGCTGGAAAGTGAGGGGATGTGTCCTTTCTCAGGGGATGTGTTCTTTCTGCTGTACCTCATTCCCTGTAACTTCCAGAACTTATACTCGAAGATGTGGCTGATGACAGTTTAAGATTTAAACTGAGAACGTGCGACGAGGTGCAAGTTTGAAAGATGTAGAATATTTTTGTGGCACAACCCCTTTAAAGCAGGGCTCGAGTGAATGCTATAAAACCCCAAAAACAGATGATTAGGTCTCATCATTAAGGGGTTAATACGTTCTTTTGTTTCTAATTTTTATAATTGCCGTAGTAGATATATATATAATCTTATATACCTGTGACTAGTGATGAGCGGCAGGGGCAATATTCGAATTCGCGATATTTTGTTAATATTTGGGCGAATATTCGCCATATATTCGAAAATTCACAAATTCGTAATCTCCAGACATTATTTTCTTGTTTGCGAAAATTCGCATAAAAATTTGCACAAATTAGCATAAAAATTTGCATAAACTGGCATTTAAAAGCTACCCTTTAAATACCAGTTTATGCAAATTTTATGCTAATTTATTCGAATTTTTATGCTAATGTATGCGAATGCAAATTTTCTTGCTTGCAAAAATTTGCGTATATGAAATTCGCATAAAACGAATATTCGCAATTGCGAATATATTTAGCGATTTTCTAAATATTCGCGTATTCTCGAAGTGCTGATATTCGCGATTAAAATTCGCAATTCGAAAATTCGTGATCAACACTACCTGTGACCTCCATTGTGTCCCGTGTCTTCTCCTCGTTATCATTTTTTTTTCTTACACATCAGTTTTTTACTTTTAGAGAAGCCGGGGACTTGTCCTGCGGATGTGGACTACCCGACGTGTGACAATCCCGCGATTCACTACTTACCAGATTGTGAGCTAGACCAAGACTGTGACGGGGAGAAGAAATGCTGCTTCTCAGGCTGTAAAAATCGCTGCATGCACCCTCTACAAGGTAAATGGTGGAAATCATAAAACAAAATGACTGCTCATCTGGATCTGGATCACCAGGGCTAATCAGGACAACTATCTGGAGGATAACACTATCTAGTAGGGGCCACTGGGGCAGTATGGGATCTTATTACAGTTACTAGTGAACACCAAGTGGGGCTTACTGGAGGGTATTACTAGTGGAAACCAAAGGGGACTGTATTAAAGGAGTCTAAAGATACTGTTGAGCACCAGAGATATTAGCATTAAAGGGATATTCCAGTTGTTATCCACAGGCTAGGTGAAAACTATTAATCAGTGTTGGTCCTACCACCAGGATCCCCACCGATCATGAGACCAGTGACTCTGTACCCCCAAAATGAACACCGCGGCAGTTATGGAGTTCCAGAGATAACTGAGTATAGCACATGGATATATCTGAAACTCCCATAGCAATGAATGGAGCCACAGCGCTCATGCCCTACCTCCAGCTGAGTTCCTTTTGGGGGGCTCATTGGATATGGATTCCCCATTCCCATTATTGGGTTGGGTCCCAGTGGTAGGGCCCTGGCTGATCTAATAGTTATCCCTTATCCTTTGGATAGGGGACAACTTCAAACAACTGGAATACCCCATAAAGGGAAACACAGATACTAGTGAGTTCCTCAGGGGTTGGACATAGCTACATCTGGTATAGTAGACAGATGTGTATTGTAGTTAGTCACATTTACTAGTGGAAATCAAAGTTACTAATAGACACCACAGGGATTAGGATTGGAGGGGAACATACATATTGGTGGAGAACACAAGGGTCCGTATTGGAGGGTATCAAATTTACTAGTGGAAACCATATAAATCAGTATTGGAAGGGATTGATGTTCTGGTGTACATCACAGGGGTCAGTACTTAAAGGGATCACAGGTCAGTACTTAAAGGGATCACTACTTCACTACTACTGGGGTCCATAGGGAGATGCATTGGAATTGCTACCTTCACAGTGGAGGCCACAGGATATGGCAACGGAAGGGATCACAGTTATTATAATAGACCACAGACATTAGTATTGTAGTAAATCACAGTTAGTTAGGACCACAGGTGTCAGCACTAGAAGGGATCACAATCTCTAGCAGGGCCCACAGGTGTCACCAATAAGGGCTGTGTTGGAGGGGAGGGTCACAGTTATTAGTGGTGACTAGAGATTAGTGAATTTCTTGAATTCGATTTAGCCGATTCGCCGAATTTTACCAAAAAATTGCTTTGTGATGAATTACTTAGCCACAAAGTGCGTTTTTTTTTGTAAGTAGCGAGTGCAATGACAGGGAGCTACGATAGCGCTGCCCCCGTCATTGTACCCCCCAGATTCCGCATTCATACATGATTGTAGCATCTGAGTGTAAAAACAGTGTTAAATTTAAAATGAAAAAAAAATTACATCAAACTTACCGAGTCCATTTGCTCGTGACGGGTCGGCAGCCACCCTCTTTCTTGAAGATCTTGGCCACAATCACTTCCAGCATGAGATTACATCATCACGCCGGCCAGCGTAATGATGTAATCTCGCGCCGCACCGGATTTCGGACGAGATCTTCAAGCAAGATGGAGGCTGGCGGCCCGTCGCGCGCAAATAGAGGTGGTAAGTTTGAATTTCAGGATTAATCAATTTGCTAACACGAAGCACAAGAAAGTTCGGCTTCTAGGCGAATGGAATAATTCCGCTTTATGGGATTCTATTCGCTCATCTCTAGTGGTGACCACACGAGGTACTATTAGAAGGGATCACCATTTTTAGTGAGGACCAGTAGACATCTAACATTATTATTTACTATGCTGTCTCTTTGCAGCTAAGAAAGATTTCTGTCCATACTTCAACCATTCGATCTGTCTGTATGCCCGGCCTACACCTTCAGAGTGCCACTCAGATAATCAGTGCCAAGGAACCGACCGCTGCTGCTGCTCAGGCTGCAAACACCAGTGCGTCCCAACAGTTAAAGGTGAGGGATATGGCTACTGGGATGTAATTTCACTCACTTGTATGCATTAAGGTCGCCAAGATATTGTGGGCAAAATAAAATATGTTTGGGACAACTTCCTGGTAACAATATGGTACTCCCATGCAGCTGGGAGTATTTGGTAAGGGCTGGATAGAACTGGGTTATTGAGGATTAGGTCACATCATGTCCCTGATGCACCATTATATCTTCATGGACTTTTATATAACCGGACTTCCTCGTTATGTACTGTCGATAGCATCTAACTCAGTGGTGATAATGTTATACAATGCCCCCTGCTTCATAACTTAAGATATTTTTCTCAAAGTCATGTTCCATCAAATAGTGGATTGTATGTAGAAGGGTACCTGTTGATGACTTTTCAGAATAAGATGCCATGTGTGTAGACAATCAATAGCAGTATGTCTGACCATTAAATAGTAACATAGTAACATAGTATATAAGACCGAAAAAAGACATTTGTCCATCCAGTTCGGCCTGTTTCCTACAAGTTGATCCAGAGGAAGGCAAAAAACCCCTGTGAGGCAGAAGCTAATTTTCCCCACTTAAGGGGAAAAAAATTCCTTCCCGACTCCAATCAGGCAATCAGAATAACTCCCTGGATCAACGACCCCTCTCTAGTAGCTGTAGCCTGTAATATTATTACACTCCAGAAATAAATCCAGGCACCTCTTGAATTCCTTTATTGTACTCACCATCACCACCTCCTCAGGCAGAGAGTTCCATAGTCTCACTGCTCTTACAGTGAAGAATCCTCTTCTATGTTTGTGTACAAACCTTCTTTCCTCCAGATGCAGAGGATGTCCCCTCGTCACAGTCACAGTCCTGGGGATAAATAGATGATAGGTGAGATCTCTGTACTGACCCCTGATAAATTTATACATAGTTATTAGATCTCCCCTCAGTCGTCTTTTTTCTAAAGTGAATAACCCTAATTTTGATAATCTTTCAGGGTACTGTAGTTGCCTCATTCCAGTTATTACTTTAGTTGCCCTCCTCTGAACCCTCTCCAGCTCTGCTATGTCTGTCTTGTTCACAGGAGCCCAGAACTGTACACGGTACTCCATGTGTGGTCTGACTAGTGATTTGTGAAGTGGTAGGACTATGTTCTCATCACGGGCGTCTATGCCCCTTTTGATGCAACCCATTATCTTATTGGCCTTGGCAGTAGCTGCCTGACACTGGTTTTTGCAGCTTAATTTGCTGTTTATTAAAATTCCTAGATCCTTTTCCATGTCAGTGTTACCGAGTGTTTTACCATTTAATATGTACGGGTGACTTGCATTATTCCTTCCCATGTGCATAACCTTACATTTGTCAGTGTTATACCTCATCTGCCATTTTTCTGCCCAAGCCTTTAATCTATCCAGATCCCTCTGTAGCAGAAAACTGTCCTCTTCAGTGTTAATTACTTTACACAGTTTAGTGTCATCTGCAAAAATAGATATTTTACTGTGCAGGCCTTCTACAAGATCATTAATAAATATATAGAAGAGAATAGGGCCCAATACTGACCCCTGAGGTACCCCACTAGTTACAGTGACCCAATCTGAGTATCTACCGTTAATAACCACCCTCTGTTTTCTGTCACTCAGCCAGTTACTTACCCACATACAGACATTTTCTCCCAGTCCGAGCATCCTCATTTTATATACTAACCTTTCATGTGGTACAGTGTCAAATGCTTTGGAGAAGTCCAGATATACGACATCCATTGATTCGCCGCTGTCAAGTCTAGAACTTACCTCCTCATAGAAGCTGATTAAATTTGTTTGGCATGACCGATCCCTCATGAAGCCATGCTGATATGGTGTTATTTGCTTATTTTCATTGAGATACTCCAAAATAGCATCTCTTAGAAACCCTTCAAACAGTTTACCCACAATAGATGTTAAACTTACCGGCTTATAATTTCCAGGCTCTGTTTTTGGACCCGTTTTGAATATTGGCACCACATTTGCTATGCGCCAATCCTGTGGAACATTCCCTGTTATTATAGAGTCTGTAAATATCAGAAATAATGGTCTGGCTATGACATCACTTAATTCCCTTAGGATACGGGGGTGTATGCCATCCGGTCCTGACGATTTGTCTATTTTAGTCTTTTTAAGTCGCTGTTGTACTTCTTCCTGGGTCAGACAGGGCACTTTTAATGGGGGATTTACTTTTACATTCTGCATTTCATCTGACAGTTTATTTTCCTCAGTGAATATAGTGGAGAAAAAATATTTAATAGCTTAGCTTTATCCTCGTCGCTTTCTGCAACTCCCCCCTCATTGCTATGTAGAGGGCCGACTCCTTCAGATTTATATTTTTTACTATTTATATAATTGAAGAACATTTTAGGGTTAGTTTTACTCTCTTTGGCAATTAATCTCTCGGTCTCTAGTTTGGCAAATTTTATTAGTTTTTACATATTCTATTTTTTTCCTTATAGTTTATCAGTGCTTCCTGACTCCCCTCCTGTTTTAGCGATTTATATGCTTTCTTTTTGTCATTTATTGCCTTCTTTACGGTTCCATTTATCCACATTGGTTTCTTATTGTTCCTTAGCCTTTTATTCCTATAAGGTATGTACCTCTCACAATTAGATGTTACAATGCTTTTAAAAATCTCCCATTTTATGGTTGTATTTTTATTTTTGAGGACTTTGTCCCAGTTAGTTAGGCCTATGGCCTCGCTTAGTTGGCTAAATTTTGCTTTTTTGAAGTTTGGTATTTTTGTTCCTCCCTTTAGAAACTCTCGTTTGAAGGATAATTGGAAGGTTATAACTTTATGGTCACTATTTCCCAGGTGTCCCCCAACCTGCACATCTGTTGTTCTATCAGGTCTATTGGTTAATACGAAGTCCAGTATGGCCGTCCCTCTAGTGGGGTCTAGTGATGACTAGTATCTGGATTTTAGATGACACAGGTCAACCTCTCTCCAGAGATGACCTATATTCTCTTTTAAACCCACAACCTTGCGACTTCTTTTTAGTACCAATTATCCGAAACTTCATGTCCAAATTTACTCTTCAAGGGGAACTTTTACGCCCAATGGGCTGGCTGGAGGCGATTATTGCTAATATTACCCCCCTACCAAACCCATCTCACTGTTTTATAAAAAACTTCGATCAACCCCTCCGGCTGTCAAACCGGCTTTTGTACATTGCTGGGAAAAAGACCTTGGGATCGTAATACCACAAAACATCCTTCCAAGGTTCCTAGTAGCGCCCCACAAAACTTCATGTTGCGTACGTATTCAGGAAAACAATTATAAGATCATGACTCAATGGTATATTACTCCAGTCAAAACTGCCCTCTTCTCCCCCAATGCATCAGATCGGTGCTGGAGATATGGTGAGGAGAGAGGTACTTTTCTCCACCTATGGTGGGACTGCTCTAAAATCAATAAATGGTGGTTAGACATATTTGAAATCATCAACAGAGTTTGCCGCACCAACATAAACCCTTCACCAGTGATAGCCCTCTTGTCATACACTGGTAATCAACCCTCGACCCATTTATCATACCTCTTTAGACAACATCTGATTGCAGCTCGCCTCCTTATACCGAAGTGCTGGCTCCAGACCTCTCCCCCCACCATTGAATCTTGGAAACTGAAGGTAGACCAGCTCTACCGATTTGACGAATTGTCGTCTTGGGAATCTTGCACTCACCCCAGATTCCTTAAGCTCTAGGATGGCTGGAAAATCTATAGATTTTCAGACTCTCCTTGATTTCCTCCCACACTCCCTCTACACCCCCATGGGGGGAAAGTGACCTTCTCCCTTAGCTAATCCAGATGTCTGTAAACTCCCCCCAGTCTCCTTTTATTTTATTTTATGCCAGAGGAAGTTATGGTGGCATTTAACGGTTTGAAAGCTACTCTAGATGATTAATGTCTTTTACCACCACTGCATAGGGTCTGACCGCTCAACTCACCCCTGTCGGACTTGTAACCTTGTTTAGGATGTTTTTCTACCTAATGAACAATGCCCTTCATGTGGAATTTTTACCCATCTATTCTCTCCAGGATACAAATAGTATTCTTTGCTGTTACCTGTACGCCATATCTACGTGTAATTGTAGATGTAAACTTTGTGCATCTACCTGTTACTTAAGTTTGTTCCTATGAAAAAATTCAATAAAAAAATAAATTTGAATACTAGTATCTGGATTTATTTTTTTTACCAGTTTTCCATGCTAGAGACTTAATTTATTATTCTCAGTTGTCCCTAAACCAGTGGGTAGAGACCGTCTTGTATAATGTCTGTCGATGGATATTAGTACTCGGCAGTATAGAAGTGAATAAAGCACTTGGGTTGGGATATTATATTTACTCTTAGCTGCTGAGTCATTATTGTGTTTCTCTATCTCAATCTGCTGCTCACTGCTCTTCCTTTCCCTCTCCTTAGATTTCTATGGGTTGATCCTTCAGTAAACAGGCAGCCCATTTTGGTTTTAGCAATTAAAATTTATCAAAGAATTGAGAGAGAATGTTAGTTTGGGAAAAGATAGAAAAACATTTCTCGGTTAAGATATATTACAATGTTTTTTATATTCACTTCTATTATTGTTCGATATTATGTGAAAAAACTAAGTGTGTTCTCAGGCCATTTGATGACCCAGAGGAAATAATCAGCAGGTAAATCTACAACTGTGGTGAAACTAAAACTCTGTTTGGAGCTGGGAGAGCGTGCTGATAGTTAGTTTTATTATATCAAGAGCCAAAGTTTGCAAACACCTGGTCCAGTCATTGCAGAGATGACTGTTGCTGAGATTGGAGATTCTGACACCACCATTCAGGTATATGATCTGCCCCAATATTAGACAAATAGCAATGATAGCCAGCATCATGTTGTCTCAATAGCCAGGTGACAAAACAAGATGTTCAGATGATGAGGCTGCGTCAACTACTGTATAAGGCGCTCCACTCTAACCAGAGGTCTCTGTTTTCTTCTTTATCTTGTAGTGAAGCCAGGACAATGCCCAGCACCAAAGACAAAATGCAGCAAAATTGACCCTGCACAGTGTAAAACTGATAGCAACTGCACTGGGAAGAAGAAATGCTGTAATCGGTGTGGACTGAAATGTGTGATTCCAGAACGGGGTAACTGCAATATACAGTATATATATATATATATATATATATATATATATATATATATATATATATATATAGTGGAAGTGGTCGTCATATAACCAACCAGGTGTAGCCAGAGACTGAAATTACCAGATCCAACCAGGAACTACTATTTTTGCCATCACAGTGCAGTTTATTGTTTCCTTTGTTGTAAGGAGGGAGAATCTGGAGGTCCCTAGATGTAAGTATGGACCACCCCTCCAGTTTTGTAACTTTGCAATACACAACCCATATCCACTGTCAATGTCCAGCAATGGCATTGGCCACATTACACTTGTCACCATTGCTTTCTGTTATCAGGAGTTGTCCTTGATGTTTTTTCTTATTCGCTCAACCTGACAAGTTATTTCTTAATATAGCATAGGAAGTACAAATTGTTCTCTATTCTTGAGTTTGACATCTGCATCTTAAATCTGTTTAGTCACAGTTAAAGGGTAACTTTGCTGATAACAGAGGCCATACACAGTCCTAATGAATATGTTGTGTGATTGAAGAGGTTGCCAGGCAGCAGATGGTGTAGTCCTGGTAGTCCTCTATAGATGGTGGTGACCAGGCTGCTCTATACACCGAGCTGAGCTTTGTCTGTCCCTACTGAGTTAATGATAGAGGTGATGGCCTGCTTGCGATTTACAGTCAATGGTTGTGTATGCTCATGCAGATGATATGTCCTGTATCTTGTATCTACAGAACATGATGGGGTATGCCCCACCAGCATCGAGAACTTGTCCTGCCTTACGTTTTATAAAGCCCTGTGTAACCGAGACTCTGACTGCCCACAGAAGCAGAAATGCTGCCTGTCTGATAACACCCTGCAGTGCCAAGAAGTTAAGAATGGTAAATATGACATATTACAGCTTTAGACACATCTTAATCATTATTTTTACATTAAACCAGGCAAACTGCTCTGGAGAACTACAGATACAGGTCCAGCAGAGTTAAGTTTGTCCTCAGAGAAGAGCCATAATATCCCAATGTGGTGTCAATGATTCTTCATAGGATTGTAGATTTCATGTTAGACACAAGAACCAGCTAATGGCAGACTTTTTTGGCAGAATTTCCCTCTTTATTGGTAGGAGACATCCAGTTACATCGTTGGTTGGCCATACACATTAGATTTGTCAACCGGACCCACCGTTTTTGGTGGGATGAGTCCATCAACTAATGTGTAAGAGGCCTCCTGACTCTTACCCAGCCGCAGATGTCAGAAGAGAGAGTTATTGAGCTGTTGGATCTCAATCCTTTGATTCTTGAGATGAGCCATCTAGGTGTTTTGGCAGTGGTTCTTTTCCTAGTGAGAACACAATCAAGCTAGGCTAAGCATTATTTCTAGCTTTACACACAGAAATGGAAATTCAAATATTTGAATTTCTTTATCATAACTTTTTTCACCAGATATGATCCCCACATGTCATGCAATTTAAGTGGAAATTATAATACTGGGAGTTACCGTAATGAAAAATTGAAATTCAGTCATTTCAGAAATGTCATTCTTGTGCTAGAAGCCTAACTAAGTGTAGGGTACTCCATACCCTGTAATACACCGAACCACTTTGCTTTGGATTAAGCTGTACACTATAGAATGTCTACTATTGCAAACATACCTTAAAGTACAATGTCCCTTTGATTTTGAATCTGATGAGGGCCTGGATCTCTTGTTTTAAAAGCCTGCCCCTGTCAACTCCAGGTAATCAAAATGTGCTTTCCTAATCAATATAAGATCTGCTAGAGAAATTTTCATAGATCCAGCATCTGGTAATATCTAGTAAACGTCAATGATATGTTAGAAGACAGTGATAAGAGAAAATCTGCAGACACGTTTCGAACATCTTATTCTCAGCAATAAATTCAAATTAGAGATGAGCCTATTTTTTAAAGTTCATTTCATGTCCAATTCGCCAAATCCTTTAAAAAATTCGATTTAGGCCTGAACTGATTCTATCCGAATCAAAAGTGCTCCAATTGGACGGAATATTGGTATACTGATGTAGCCAGGATTAAAGTCATACCTGGTGCTTTATCGCATTAGTTTATCGCTGAGGCTTAGTCTGACTATGAGCTATAAAGCTATAAAGTTATCAAGTTGTAATATTGGGATGGTGCACTAACCCACTGATTTTGGTGCTAACTATACCTGTATGACATTCTGAGGTTTCTGAAGACTCGTATACATAAGCACACAAGGTGTTATGAGAAAAATAAACAGAAGCTTGTTGAGACAAAGTGTCAAAAAATTATGCCTTAATGGAGGTAGATTCCTGCCCGTGTTTATACATTTAAATGTCAAAAAAGTGGCTTGTTCTGCACAAGCATTCAAAAGCAGGGCGAACCCATATTTAAACAGGGACAAGGGTTAATTGTCCGGGGGGAAAAAATCAGTGGCTTGTTATGAACAAGACTTGAAAAATTCTCCCTTATTTTTGGGAGCAGCAGCAGTACAGTGCGCATGTGGTAAAGGTAGGTGGTTAATAGCGTGTGGCCCCAATAATGGCGGCAGCAGTAGTGGCACAGCATGAATCAGACAAGGAAGTAGTGGCAATACTAGTAGTTGTAGTGGCTGCTGTGTACGGGTAATGGTAGTGGCAGTGGTGCATTAGTAATTCATTTACTGATTTATGATGCTCATACAGATGTTCCATCAATTGCAAGGGGAAATTCTAGAAATTTAGAACGTTGCGAATTGTAGACCATTCTATCTTTGCAAGTCCAGGAGGCTGTTATATATATCAATGGTTGAAATGCAAGGACAGTCTCTTCTGCAAGCCATGGTACACCAGGGAGCATGTATTATTTCCCCCAAATGCATAGTAGCCATGGTGTTTTTGCCATTGTCGCTCACCACCTTGTCCAGAAGGAGATGGCTGAGAGAAAGTCAGTGGGATATTAGATGCTTGTTACACTTTAGCAACTGATCAGCAAATTGGATCTAAACAAATTGGATTAGTTACAAATTTCACAATAATTTGTCCGCCAAACAAACCCAAAGCTTTTGCTATTCGTTTTACTATTAACATTGGCGAAGAAAGTCATGAGAGAGAAAGAAGATGGAGGATCATATGACAATGGGAGAAAATGGGGGCTTGTCCTGATTGGCGGCTAAGAGTCTGAAAGACAGCCTCATCAGACAATTAGGTCACAGTAGGCAGGGAGAAAAGCATCATACGATGTTCAGCTTCTGACCTGGGATGAGTGTGTCGGACCGTGACAAAAAAATCAACACAGACACACGCCACTAATGTAGTTTGACAGGAACACTATAAAGAGAGATATGATTGTGTACATTTTAGAGAATCTGAACAGAGAAAGCTTTGAGAGACTGAGGAGCTGGTCACTCTGTACTTAATACAGCGTCTTGCTGCTGCAGCAACTCAGCCTGGAAGTTCTGTATATGAACAGGGAGAATGCTTTTTTTCAAAAGGGTAGCTCTTTAAATCTTTGATCAAATCACATGAAATATTAAACTGAAATCTCTGCTAGGGCATCTCCAGTTACATTTTTTCATTTTTTTTTTCCTGCAAAAATAAGCAATACAAGTGAGCAACGTTTGTTTTACAATACAGAAGGAAGCAATTGAAATCTGAGTGAAAACATATGAAATACCAATTCAAAAATTTGTGTCAGGGCATCTTCAAGTTGTTGGTGTATGAGTGTATGGGCAAAGGTAATCTCATAGTTGGCTGACAACTAGTGTTTTACACTACAGAAAGCTTATGTTTGAATCTCCATATTTAAATGAACAAAATACATTTGGCCCCAATTCTGTAAGTGGTGCCAGTAGCAGTGTTTTCAATGTGTTTGTGGAAAGGGAAGGATTAATGCAATGCTCTGTCTTGAAGTTCCAGAAATCAGACTTGCAAGCCGATCAGTACTTTGTGTGACTGTGTAAATTAGGCCCAAAAATGTCAGTAATATGGATGGGTTCCAAACAAAAGACCCAGGGCTAGGATTGTCCTCCTAGAGCCAGAATGTGGGTAGTAGCAGCACCAGCTATCTGTCTAGAGACAGTCGTAGTAGTGGTAGTACTAGGCTTTGTAAAAGGTGCAACGTTATCATTGAGGGATAATAGGATGAGATTGTGGATTGGATGGTTCACTCTTACTCTCTTTTGCAGCAGGATGACATGGTGGTGACCTCAGTGGCATACTTTGTCTACATTGCCCCCTCTTAGTGGAGTGCCTTCTTTTTTTCCTAGGAAGAGGAAACAAAACTCCACTACTATAGCAGACAGTCGAGACAGTCTCCCTGTTAAAGACCTGTGTGAGTGCAGTCACAGTTTAGACTGTCCTGGGGAGGAGAAGGCTGGGGAAATCATGGATAGCTGTGTTGGTAATAATGGCACCTGTAGCCACAGTATTGGTGGTGGGGGCAGAGACAGTGTCAGTCGGGGAAATACAGAGCAGGGAATAGAAGGGAAACCAAGGAATCCACTATGATTAAGGGGAGGTGTTGTGGGCAGCCTATCCCAGTGTCAGGAAGGACCCATTTTTTTTTCTTCATTTTGTGGCCTAGCACAAATGGTATATTCTGCTGGAGAGGAGCTTAAGCTCTCTGGTTACCACTACTGGTATTTGAGTATTAAAGATTGGAATATTGGATGTTATTTCCCTAATTTTTGCTGTACTTGTGATAAAATTTCCATTATCCATTGCAGAAAAACCTGGATCCTGCCCTATTCCGAGCACTCGGTGCAAGACTCCTCTTCCCAAACCTTTATGTACCTCTGACAGAGAATGTCCTGGAAACAAGAAGTGCTGCACCCCTTTATGTACCCAGGAGTGCACAGACCCCTTAAGTAAGTGCAAATCAATTATATTTACATGTGCTGGGAAATGCCTGGAGTAAATGAAGAAATCTATAAAAATTCTCATTCTGATCAGTTGTCTAATATTTAAATCTCTCAGATTGTCTGTAAATCTCAAGAGCCATATGAAGGATAATCTAAAGTTCTTGCACTGATCCACCATGAGCCATTCATTATACTGAGGTCTTCTATTGGAGCAGAAAGGTCCTTTGGTCCTTTGGTCTCTTTAGTCACAATGTCTTGGGCAAGACTGCTCTGAACCTCTTATAGCTATGCACTCTGTATTAGCGCCAGAATGTATGCAATTAAATATACTAATTATTTACATGGACTTTGAGTCTTTAGACTACTGGAAAATCTTTCAACTGTCTCCTTTTATTGCAGAGGAAATGCTACCCATATCCTTACCCTAAGTGTGCACCCCCTTCTCCAACCAGAAAAGCTGTGATGTTGGCTGCAAAATAGGTTTCGTGGCAGTGTGAAGTCTTCATTCCACTAAAAAGTGGATTATAAGTATAGATGTCATGTAAAGGACTTTTTCTGCACATATAAAACTGTGATGCTTGTGGTGAAACGACATGTAATAAATGTGAATTATATCACCCTTTGTGCTTATTGTCCTAAGTGAACCTGAGAAGAACATGGAGGTAAAGGTACACCGTACCCAGCTTCATGTCCAACTTAGCTGGGCGGCGCAGGACAACACTGTCCAAGTCGGACCAGTGCGAACAGTTGGTCAGTTGGATTGCTGAAGATAATGCGTCCAGTCTATTAAGCTCCACCCTCTCGTCCAGTCTCTGTAGCAAAGAGTCTGGTCAACCAAATCCTCACTCTGATTCTCCTTCCTCTCACCATGGAAAGGCTTGCCAAACGAGTGATCCCACACTCAGATATTCCGAGGAGCTCTTTCCAGCACCACTATTTAATCTGGCCCTCGCGCCCAGCATGCCTGAAGAGGTACCTGAGATATTGTGCCCGAATTCCCAACCTCTTGAGCCTTCACAGTCTCAAAAAGATGACGGTGATAAACTGCAATCATTCGTTCACAAGGTGGATGATGATGAGACAGTTGTCAATCACAGAGGTTGTGGTTAGGTCAAGTCCGGAGGATGAGCAGAGTGAAGAGGTGGTGGACGTTGAGGTCACTGACCCAACATGGGAAGGTGAAAAGCCGAGCGAGGACAGCAGAGGGGGAGGGATCCGCAGCACCATAACAGGTTGGAAGAGGCAGTGCAAAAGGGCCCAAACCAAACAAGCCTGCAACCGTTACACCGAGCACCCCCATGCGTAAATTTACCTTGCCAAAGGGTAGGTGTTCCGCAGTATGGCTCTTTTTTGAGGAAAGTGCAGACAAAAGAGTGGTCGTTTGCAACAAGTGCCATACCAAAATCAGCCGGGGCGTGAACCTCACCACCAACAGCATGATCCGCCACATGGCATGCAAGCACCCGAATAAGTGGGTCGAACGCCTGGCATTTGAACGCAAGCGCAAATACTCACCCACCCACAGGCCATAGTACTTAATATTCAACTTTCAAAATTACTGGCCTGATGTCAGCGGCCGTCCCTCGGTACGCAGTCCCCAGCCATCACTATTACACCAGCATGTGTCCCAGAACATCACCGTGCCCTGACCAATGCACTTACTGGGAAGGTGCACTTCACCACGGACATATAGACAAGTGTTGGTGGCCAGGGACGCTACATTTCCCTGACCACACACTACGTGAATGTTTTGACAGACGGTAGTTAGTCGTACCCTGGGATGGCACAGGGTCTCTGCCAGCAGCTATTTTACTGGCTCCAACCCCCACTTCGCCGCCGCCGCCTTCTCCTCCTCCTCCTCCTCCACTTCCACCTCCAGCAGCAGTCAGCCATCAATCGCTAGCTGGAAGCAGTGTAGATGTGGGTAAGCGTCAACATGCTGTGCTGAAGCTGATTTGCTTAGGGGACAAACAGCACACCGCCGCAGAGCTATGGAAGGGTATAAGGGACCAGACCGAGCTGTGGCTCTCGCCACTCAACCTACAACCAGGCATGGTTGTGTCTGACAATGGCCATAACTTGGTGGTGGCTTTGACGTTCGGCGACCTGACACACATCCCATGCCTAGCCAACGTCTTATACTTAGTGGTTCAGCGGTTTATCAAAACCTACCCCAATTTGCAAGAGCTACTAGTGAAGGTGCGTGACGTGTATGCCCATTTCAGCTTCAGCCGGTCTGTCAACGCTGCAGCAGCGCCTGAAACTTCTAGCTCACCTAATTTTGTGTGACGTGAGCACACGCTGGAATTCTATGTTCTACATGTTGGCCAGGCTTTGTGAGCAGCAGAGGGCAGTTGTGGAATACCAGCTGCAACATGGTCGTCACCTTTCCAGTCAACTGCCACTATTCACAAGCGAGGAGTCGGCACCTCTGTGAGATTTTAAAAAACTTTCATGAATCCACACAGATGGTTCGTGGCGATAATGCTATTATCAGCATAACCATCCCACTGCTGTGTCTAATCAAACAATCACTGCTCACAATTAAGGAGGACACCTTGAATATGGCAGACGAGGAAATGGGGGAGGACAAAACACAGGGTGATAGCCAGACCACCCATAGTTTGTCTTCTCAGCGCTAATTGGACCATGAAGAAGAGGAGGAGGAGCTGGAGACAGTTGCCTCTGCTACAGAGGGTAGTACCCAAGAAACTTTAATTCTATCTGTTCAGCGTGGATGGGCAGAAGAGGAGGAGAAGGATGAGGATATTGAGTCATCCTGAAGTTGACATCGACGTCTTGCCCATTGGTACTCTGGCACACATGGCTGATTTCATGTTAGGCTGCCTTTCCCGCGACCCTCGCGTTATATGCATTTTAGATAACACGGGTTACTGGGTGTTCACCCTTCTCGACCCCCGCTACAAAGAGAACTTCTCATCTCTCATTCCTGTGGTGGAGAGGACGAGTAAAACGGTGCAATACAAGAAGGTACTTGAGAGATTGCTCCAAAATTTTCCATATGACAACGTGGTTGGCAGAGTCCGTACTTCCTTAGGACAGTGTTTCCCAACCAGTGTTCCTCCAGCTTTTGCAAAACTACAACTCCCAGCATGCCCGCACAGCCAAAGGCATGCTGGGAGTTGTAGTTTTGCAACAGCTGGAGGCACACTGGTTGGGAAACACTGCCTTAGAAAACCGAGGAAGGAAGACAAGGGGAACACAAAGCAGTTCCATCAAAGGCAGGGCAACACTGTCCGAGGCATGGGACACTTTCATGACACTCTGCCAGGAACCTCACCCTGAAGCGCGGCCTAGTGCTACAAGGAGGGAAAAGTTTTGGAACATGGTAAAGGAATACATAACAGACCGTGTCAGCGTCCTAAATGATCCCTCTGTGCCTTACAACTACTGGGTGTCCAAGCTGGACACGTGGCACGAACTTGCGCTTTACGCCTTAGAGGTGCTGGCCTCCTTGCCGCCAGCGTTTTGTCTGAGTGTGTATTTGGTGCTGCTGGTGGCATTATAACAGATAAGCGTATCCGCTTGTCCACTGGCAATGCTGACAGGTTGACTCAGATAAAAATTTGCAAGGCCTGGATTGCCCCTGACTTCTTAACTCATTAAAGGCAATTTCAATCTATCATTTATAATGTACTCAGTCTACTGTAGTGTATTCCCATGCACCTTTTCCATCACAAAAAGAGTATGTGGTTGGATATTGTTTTCTCCTCCTCATCATCCAGATTGTATATATTCCCGCCACTCAAATTTTTTTTATAGGGTCAGCTGTACAGCATGCACCCACATATAATGTTTTAGAGCATCATTTCAACAGCATGCACTCGCATGTAATGTTTTAAAGCATCAGCTCACCAGCAGGCGCTCGCATATAATGTTTTAGAGGAACGGATCAGTCATAACGGATCCGTTCCATTTCTGTTATGCAGAATGGAATAAAAGTCCCATCGACAGGACAGGAACCAGATGGCTCCGTTATGATTCCTATAGACTTCTATTATTACTGATTAAAACGGAATACCTTTTAAAGGCTTCCGTTTTAACTTCCGTCTTATGGATTCTTTTATTTTCCGTTATAACAGAAAACTAAAACTGAATCCATAACGCTGATGTGAACCCACCCTTAGAAGTGTTTTTTCCCAGAACCTATGAAAATGCTGATTTCAAATATGGAGTATTTCTTTTTACATTTAGATAATAACTGGTTGGATACTATATTTTTTTTTACTTGCCCAATGATAATAGAGTTAAATCTGATTTAACCTGTAATTTTTTTCTGTGCTTGTACACAGGGAGGGGTAGTATGCCTGTGAGATATAGGAAAGTGCTCTAAATGCACAGAATACAGTAAGTTTAGATCAGAGAGATTCTTTCATGGCGAATGGAAGACATCATCTAGTTAGGGTGGGTTCACATGAGTGTTATTAGTTTCTGTTATTGATTTCTAATCTAACATGGTTAGAATGGAAAATAACAGAATTCGTGAGCCCGACTTCAAAACGGAAAATTTCAGAGGCATTCCATTTAGATCCATCATAATAGAGGTCTATGGGCAAGAATAACTGATCCATCTGGTTTCTGTTATGCAGGACGGAAAAGAAAGTCCTGCCGACAGACCTCTATTATGACGTATAGTAATGGAATGCCTCTAAAGATTTTAGTTTTGAATTCTGTCTTACAAATTCCATTATTTTACATTATAACCATGTTATAATGGAAGGCAATAGTGAAATTAATAACGCTGATATGAACCTGGCCTTAGATTTAGAATTAGTTCACAGATATATTGGCTTTACGGTCCAGGGTCAGTGTGTCATATTGTGTAACTTATTCAGGCTGCCTCAGGGAGGTTGGTTGTGGCAGCTATTAGACTGCTTGTTCTAGAGTGCAGCAATTAAAGCTACAGTATGAAGCTCAGTCCATCATTAATGTAAATCAGCAACAATCTTCATCACGTAATTGACAGTGACAGTCAGGCTGCCTCAGGGATTTGTGCAACCATGGTGATATTAAAAGTTGTGGCAATTAAGGCCACAGAACTCACTCTATTATTACAGTGAATCACCTGAAACATCTTACACAATCACAACAATCCTGGTGCAGGTAGTGTGCCGCCTGACGTATTGTGCATCACAGTTACTGATCGTGTATTGTAGTGGACTCCGTCCAACTGACAAAGTTCCATACTGTGCTTCTGCTGCCACTACTACTACCCCTACATAGCAGCCCATCTCCTGCCTTGTCCATCATGTTCCATAATCTGCTTCAAACATTTCTACTAGCTATGTACAGCCACAAATCTCCTGCCTTGTCCATCATGTTCCATACTGTCCTGCTGCCTCTACTACTAGCTCTGCACAGCCACAAATCTCCTGCCTCATCCATCATGTTCCATATTGTACTGCTCCTGCTGCCTCTATTACTAGCTCTGCACAGCCACACATCTACTGCCTCGTCTATCATGTTCCATACTGTCCTGCTGCCTCTACTACTAGCTCTGCTCAGCCACACATCTCCTGCCTCATACATCATGTTTTATACTGTCCTGCTGCCTCTACTACTAGCTCTGCTCAGCCACACATCTCCTGCCTCATCCATCATGTTCCATACTGTCCTGCTGCCTCTTCTACTAGCTCTGCACAGCCACACATCTCCTGCCTCATCCATCATGTTCCATACTGTCCTGCTGCCTCTACTACTAGCTCTGCACAGCCACACATCTCCTGCCTCGTCCATCATGTTCCATACTGTCCTGCTGCCTCTACTACTAGCTCTGCACAGCCGCACATCTCCTGCCTCATCCATCATGTTCCTTACTGTCTTGCTGCCTCTACTACTAGCTCTGCTCAGCCACACATCTCCTGCCTCATACATCATGTTCCTTACTGTCCTGCTGCCTGTACTACTAGCTCTGCACAGCCACACATCTCCTGCCTCATCCATCATGTTCCATACTGTCCTGCTGCCTCTTCTACTAGCTCTGCACAGCCGCACATCTCCTGCCTCGTCCATCATGTTCCATACTGTCCTGCTGCCTCTACTTCTAGCTCTGCTCAGCCACACATCTACTGCCTCATCCATCATGTTCCATACTGTCCTGCTGCCTCTTCTACTAGCTCTGCACAGCCACACATCTACTGCCTCATCCATCATGTTCCATACTGTCCTGCTGCCTCTACTACTAGCTCTGCACAGCCACATATCTCCTGCCTCGTCCATCATGTTCCTTACTGTCCTGCTGCCTCTACTACTAGCTCTGCCCATGGTACGAGGATAGATATAGAGTATACATCAGATACGAGCCTTTATATAATGTGTGGGTGAGGTTGTATACACATCTGATATAAAAAAAAGCGCAGTGTCAGTCGCAGAGATGAGTCTCTAGGAGTAAAGGCAATGCCCCCATTGCTCCTTGAAGTTAATTTGCATATTTTAAAACTTTCTTTTTCTTGGCAATGTGGACAAATATGAACATGGTTATTACACCGACTAAACACTATAATACTACTCAGAGTGACTATATCACACACATCCAAAGTACCAAAAACAAGGGGACACGCATGAAAATTTTTAAATCTTTATTAATAAATAGAATTTCTTTAGAATCAAACATACATTGTTACAAACAGGCGGCAAAACAAGTGAAAGCCATGACATGAGACTCCCCCGCCAACCCTGATATCCTGGTATCCTTTATCATATCTATGCAAGTACACTTACAAACCCTAACTGTCACAAAATAGTCTCAATACACATACCTAATAATAATACATATCTATATAAAGTGCGCACAACTACACCAAGTGACAGAGGCAGCCTGGGCTATTGACTCTAATCCATGTACCTGGAAAACACCAAACAAAGGATCCAGATGTCTAGTCAGAGAAGGAGCCCACCCCAACGCACGTTTCGCTCCTCTTTCTCAAGGGGCGTGTCTATTACCTACCTCTAACCTCCTAATATACCTCAGAACAATCCGAATAATGAGGGACACCTGTGATCAAATTGCCAATCATGGCGTTCATCTATGACATACCGATTCCATCACACTCACTCCGGCATCATAACAATGCTCAGCGGACGCCTTCCATTATGTCATGCCGATATCTTGCCGGTAATAGTACCCAATACAGGCGATGTCTTGCGATACCCGTGAACACTCCTGGCGCAATGGGAGACCAAATGGATTTTTGTTTTAAAGACTGCATCTCCCCATGGACTCAATGAGGGCAATAGTTTTGTCCCATTTTTATAGTGCATGGTATATTTCCCTGATCTCCCAGTCCCCTCACTGACATATATATTTTATATATATAGATATATATATTTGAGATTTTTTTCGTCTGTCTGCACCTTGGATGTCTCGCTTTGTTTCCTCTGCGACTGGTAGCTTTCAACTGGTGTTTACATTTTGTTTGTTTTAAACTATTTATTTTAACTTATTTCATTTTAACAGTTGAACAATTTTTCTTTTTCTCACCTCTAATCTCCTTTTCTATATATTTCAGATTCATGTTTTTTAGATTCTTTGATGTAATGATGGAGTGGAGATAATTCATGGATTTTGTAGAAGGATGTTCGGAATGGGGGACACTTTTTATTATGCAAAATCATGGACTGCATCTTGTATTACTGTTATAATCAGATGATGGTTGTAGTGTATGACCATAAGAAAGAGCTTGTCGAGTTATTTATTGGGGTGCGATTATGTATAAATTTATCTGAATTCTTATGATATTTTACATATGGTATTCTATTAAGCTTAAATATATTGTTTACATAAATGCATGCTGCACCTTTATTTTCTTGCACTATGCACTTTATTCACTTTCACATCACTTTAATTATCATTTTATAATTTTTTTTTCCACAGTTCACACACTTTTTTTTATATATGAATTTATTTATACATGAATTACAAGAGTTCACTTTTTAATACAAATGATATTACTGTTTTGTGGTTATACATTCAACATAATGATGAATCATGTCTGTGGTTTTAAAATTGTCGTATATTTATTATTATGGTCACAATAAGGCTGGGAACACACCTAGGCGTTTCTGAATCGCGCGTTTTACGCGCGTTTTTGTAACTAAGAAACGCGCGTCATACGCGCGATTCAGTGATTCTCCCCTATGGCAACATTGTCCATAGGCGCGTTAAAACGCCCCAAAGAAGCTCATGTACTTGTTTGGGCGTTGGGCGTTTTACAGCGCGTTCAAACGCGCTGTAAAACGCCCAAATGTGAACCATGCCCATAGGGAAGCATGGCTTTTCACATGTTGTGCGTTTTACAGCGCGTTTGAACGCGCTGTAAAACGCTTAGGTGTGTACCTAGGGTAAGTGTTTAAAATACATATTTATGGTGAATCATGTGGTCTTTAGAAATATATATGGGGTTAACATTTGGGTTGGTGATATACATGCTTGTAGTATTGACGTGAGGTGTCACATGACTATGTTCCGGTTACATGACTGGGACTGGGGATATGCACTTAGATGGGTATGTATATATACGTATAGATACCCATTGTAAACTTGTACTATCGGCTCCCCCGTTTGATGTATATACATATTGCATCAATATTCTATGCGAGAACCTGATTTGTGTAACTTACGAGCTCTCGCGATCCTTGTAGTGTGTTCACGGGTATCGCGAGACTTCATCTGTATTGGGTACTATTACTGGCAAGATATCGCGACGGCATGACGTAATGGAAGGCGTCCGCTGCGCATTGTTATGATGCCGGAGTGAGTGTGATGGAATCGGTATGTCATAGATGAACGCCATGATTGGCAATTTGATCACAGGTGTCCCTCATTATTCGGATTGTTCTGAGGTATATTAGGAGGTTAGAGGGAGGTAATAGACACGCCCCTTGAGAAAGAGGAGCGAAACGTGCGTTGGGGTGGGCTCCTTCTCTGACCAGATGTCTGGATCCTTTGTTTGGTGTTTTCCAGGTACATGGATTAGATTCAATAGCCGAGGCTGCCTCTGTGACTTGGTGTAGTCGTGCGCACTTAATATAGATATGTATTATTATCAAGCATGTGTATTGAGACTATTTTGTGACAGTTACGGTTTGTAAGTGTACTTGCACCTTACATAGATATGATAAAGGATATCACGGTTGGCGGGGGAGTCTGATTTCATGGCTTTCACTTGTTTTGACGCCTGTTTGTAACAATGTTTGTTTGATTCTAAAGAAATTCTATTTATTAATAAAGATTTAAAAATTTCCATGCGTGTCCCCTTATTTTGGGAACTTTGGATGTGTGTAAATATGAACATGGGACCAACACAGATTTCTTCAGTTGCCAAGTGCACATGTAACATGTCATAGGTAGAAATCTGCTGACAGATGCCCTTTAAGATTTATTAAATTAATAAGGGGAGAGTTTTCGGCTAGGCCAGAAGTTCAGAACGGCCAGCCATTGACAATCTGTACTTGCTTTGCTATTTAAAGCTACAGTACTATTTATTTTCTAGCAGCCCAGGTTACATAAAAAAACAACAACATTTGTAGTGGTTGCTGATTTTCTATGAACAGTAGTTGCACTGGACACTGGACATAGTTGCAAAGGACATTGATCATTGGTGCATTTCTTTCGCAAAAAGCTGTTGCACAGTTTATTCAATTATAAGTGTACCAAACTCAAAGAGAAAAATTATGCAGTGTGAAGGCCAGCAGATATGTTATGGCACATTTTTCTTAAGTGTTGAAAAATTCCACCCATTGCACACTTGTGTACCTCATGTGTTTTTGTGTGTCCCTTGCTATTACCTAGGGTAAGCTTGGGTGGTGGCAGTGGCAGAAATCTTGTAAGTATTGTTGGTGTCGGCTCTATACAGGCATCTTCCTTATGGAAATTGTGCAGGTCACGTCGCAGGGGTGAGATTGAGAAACAGCTCTCATTGTCTGAACACTGTATAGATTAAATTATATGATCAGGATAGACATTTTGCTGTTTGGCCACAAGATGCCGCTGTTTCTAAAAACACAGCGAATGCAGAGACTTGAATATTCATAAGAGGTGGAGCTGTGTGCATAGGAGAAGGAAGCTGGCAGCCATCTTAGATATGGACTGAAATACTGTGTGAGAAAATAATTCATCAACATCGAGGTGTGGGAGCGTCCTGCAGTGACCAGAGCTGTAGCTGAGACAAACTGATCGTTGTCCTAGGCTACAGATCCTGTCCAGAGGGAGGAGGACTGTTTCCAAAAAGGCTGATAAGAGCTGAGGAACAAAGCTACGGATCTCATTATTTGTTGGAGAGACTTCTTGTTCAGTTCAGAATCATCAGCGGATGCAGAGCAGACCCGGGTCGGTTAGAACGTGCACGCACCTCATTGCAGAGTTGGCGCCTAGAGACTGAGACCAGGCTTTTCATTAATTAGTTAGTTATGGTCTCTGTTTTGTGTCAGGCCAAAAGTGCCTCTACTGTTCACTCCAAGGACTCCATAACAAAAAAAGAAATTGCATATATGAGAGCTGATAAACTTCTCACTGACTCAATTCAGTTAAGCGTTTGCTCTGGAGTACTACGTAGGCACGTGCCGCAGGACTAGTTATGGGAGAGGGAATATGGTAAAGCATTGTAAGATTGTGAACTTTTGTGCTGCACCGCAGGCGAGCCCATACCATGCACCCACACAATTGTTTGTTTCAGGCTAATAATATGTTCAGCAAGGCAGTTTTACTTGTGCCCGCCAGTAGTTAAATTATCACAGTTCTCTCCGGCATCATTGGAGGTTGCAGTGCTGTGCAGCACAAGGGTCTTGGCCTTGGGGCTGAGTTTATGTAAATTTACTTTATGTTCCCCGCATTTGGGGTTGTGGTTATTATTAGTGATGAGCAGCAGGGGCAATATTCTAATTCGTAATATTTCGTGAATATTTAGTAGAATATTCGTCATATATTTGCAAATTCACAGATATTTTATTGATTGCGAAAATCGACAATGTAATATGTGCGTGTAATACAGGTGTGGGTCACTATATCTATATTTCTTAAGCTGCTAGAAGTTTCCGGAGATTGGATAAAATGGTTGGCACGGCAGAACATTACCATAGCTTTATATGCAGATAGATTGCTCTGATATATTCGCTATTGCGAAAAACAGCAATTAATGATGTGCATATTTTTGCGCAATATGTGCAACTTCACATTTTAGCAAGTCTGGTGATTGGTGCATTAAGTATTGTTGTGAACTTGTGACATCACAGCACTATGTCTGTAGCATGTATGTATGGACAGCAGAACCTATCACACTACCTAACACCCTGCACAGCTACACTATATCACTATCTAACCTACACTTACTATGTCCCACTAACTATCTGTAATAGTTAGTGTGTGTGTATATATATATATATATATATATATATATATATATACGAAGTCAGATACCAGGCAGCACTCCAATGTATAGGCAGATACCAGGCAGCACTCCAATGTAAGTGGAGACCCAAAATTTATTCCAGAGCTACGTTTCTGCCTTCTCAATGAGGCCTTTGTCAAGCTCCCACAAGCTTGCTCCCACCCTACCAGAACAGTGCTGCTATTTTCTGGAGTATTTATATATATATATACACTATCTAATGTAATGTGACACAGTAAATTCAAAATATTCGCAAATTCTCGTAGTTGCGATATTCGCAATTAAAATGAGCATTTTAAATATTCGCACCCAACACAATCCTTTTAACGGTTCAGTAAAAATCCTGTTTTCAAAAAGCTGGTGTTTGATTTTCTTTCCCCGTTCGTGACTTCGCTGTATCCTGGGTAGCCCACCCCGGTACACGTCTTACACAGGGGTGAATTTTACTCCTGAGCTTATTAATTGACCACATAAATTCACATCCACCTAATTTAGATGACAAAATCATGATAAATTACTCACACTGCAAATGCTACCTCCACCTATACTTATCTAAGCAACAAGGGCCAACTGGCTAGTGATGACACTGAGAGGAGGCTATTCTTATGATAATGAAGCATACTCCTCCACTCTACTAGCTGGTGATGTCACTGAGAGGAGGCTGTCCTTATGATAATGAAGCATACTCCTCCACTCTACTAGCTGGTGATGTCACTAAGAGGAGGCTGTCCTTATGATAATGAAGCATACTCCTCCACTCTACTAGCTGGTGATGTCACTGAGAGGAGGCTGTCCTTATGATAATGAAGCATACTCCTCCCCTCTACTAGCTGGTGATGTCACTGAGAGTTGGCGGTCAATATTATAATCATGCGCACTCCTCCCATCCACTGACAAGTGATGAAAATGAGCGGAGGCTGTCCTTATGATAACAAAGCATAATCCTCCCCTCCACTGGCTGGTGATGTCACTGAGAGGAGGCTGTCCTTATGATAATGAAGCATACTCCTCCCCTCTACTAGCTGGTGAAGTCACTGAGAGTTGGCGGACAATATTATAATCATGCACACTCCTCCCATCCACTGACAAGTGATGAAAATGAGCGGAGGCTGTCCTTGTGATAATGAAGCATACTCCTACCCTCCACTGGCTGGTGATGTCACTGAGAGGAGGCTTTTCTTATGATAATGAAGCATACTCCTCCCCTCTACTAGCTGATGATGTCACTGAGAGTTGGCAGTCAATATTATAATGATGCACACTCCTCTCAGCCACTGACTAGTGATAAAAATGTAATATGCAAAATAAATGTGGAGCCTCAGTATTGGGTCTACAACACAATGAAAGCCAGATATGCCTGAAAGAAAGGAAAACTGAGCAAAGAGGTGTCTCCACTAAAGAGATCACCAAATCCACCATATTAAGTGGCCCCTATGTCAAGATCCAGCTTTTTTACAAGCTTTTGACACTTTTACAGATAATAATACAGAAATATTTCTCCACAGGGTCAGCTGATTTCATAGACAATGTCCAACAGCATATCTTTTTCTAAAACATTTTTTAAAAAATTGTTATTTCAGAAAATGTTATTTATTTTAAATTAGTGTACCTGACTTGTTGTGTCACTGTTATACTGGAATGGACTCCAATTGACACTTTTTTCTATTATATTATTTGAGTAATGTATCTCCCTCCATCTAGAGTTCAAAGTCCTCTAATAAATTAAATGAAAAATGTTCAAAACAGTTGAATAAAATTTTTAAAAATAAAAATATAAAAAAATGTAAAAGAAAATGTTCCCATTTTTCATATTTATATAAAAATAATAAAACTGCTAAAAATTATCATGTAATTTATTTTGTGTGGTGACAATGTAAAGCCTCCATGCAAGAAATGCAATTTGAGGCCTCCCCAAAAAATTGAATGAGCGCTCAGACAGCTCAGTTGGGGAAATAATTATAAAGTTTTAGTTTTTAGAATATGGGGACAGAGTTATTATTTTTTTTTTGTTTCAGAATATGACCTTTTTTAATTTTTAATTTATAAAACTGCCCTGACCAACAAAATAAAGTTAAGATGTTACCATGTAAACAAAATCCTAAAGACAAGGTTGCACCAAAAATGTTTGTAAAATTTACGTACCCCAAACTGGTGGCATTAAAAATACAACTCATACTGCAGAGGGGCCTCCTGTAGTAATGCAAATGGAAAAGTAAAAAGTTTAGCCTGTTGAATAATGGAGATGAAAAAACAATCTAAAAATAATTGGTTGTGCCATAAAGTCTAACATATGCAGCATCTTGAATTCTCCTTGTATGTTTTTATGATCTGAATTATTGTCACACAAGGCGGTGGTCAGCAGGAGGTGATGAAATATCAGGAGGTGACTCACGTCTCCTGGAGGAACAATACCTGCATTAAGTGCGTCAGAAGGAGAACTGACAGGGATCTGGTCCAGAACCACGGAAAAAACTTCCTCATCGTCATCTAATGAGGTGTCCTGCAGCTTTATAATTTGCATTGTTTATCAGCTTCTCACCGATGACATTGCATGAGGTGAAACAACTTTCTAATATACGGTATTTTGTGTTTCAAGCCCTCAAAGATCTCTGCTTGTCAGTAAAATGGACTTATCAGTTTAATTTCAGAGAGTGAAAACTGGAGCAGACTTAAAGGGAATCTGTCAGCAGTTTTGACTATGCAAATCTACTGAGAGCGCAGTACTTGACTCATCTTTGGCATTTAAAAAGTTAGCGTGGCATTTTTAGTCACAAATATAATTTTGCAGACTTTATAGAAGAATCTGTCTGAAGAAAAGTTGTAGAAATAATCAGTTGGCACTCTGGAAGAAGGTGGTGGTGCTCGTATCCTGGATTGCAGGCCAATACATCCAAGGGGAAGAAGTGGATCAGCACTCACTTTTTGATGCATTGTTGGCCACAATGTACCATCAATTAAAGGTGCAGTGGCCTCATGACAGCTGAGATAGGTCATTATATTCAGATCTGAGGAGGTCCGTAGAGGTTGTGGTTCTTGGTCCAAGCCATATGGTCTCTTCATTTCTTGTATCTTCCACACACAGAACTATTGTACTCTTAGTAGCTGCCATTCAGGTGATTGTATCTTTTCCTTATTCAGGTAAATGAGGTAAAGCTACAGTAACTAGAACTGCCACGACTAAGGCTATTTTCACATCTGTGGCAGCAATTCCGACAGAGAACAACCTTCAGATCTTGGACTGTCAGATGCAAATAGAATGCCCGCCAGCCCCGTTATGTATAATGGGTCCAGCGGAGATCCAGCCACCTGCTCCAGCAAAAATGCTGAGAATTGGCCGGACACTAATAACTACATGCATGAGGCAAGAACATCAATAAACTCCAGCAAATAAGTTGATATTGCGTTGGAGAGTAAGAGTGAGGAGGGTCACCTATGGTAAAGGGATATAGGTCTGGACATGCAGAAATATAGTTATGAGACCTATAAATGGATGCTCTCTATTTTGTTCCTTCCTCTAGCCTCTATCCGGATACCGTATAAAGAGAGTTGCCTCCAATTAGGGCCATTTTACTTTTAACATACCTCCATGCACCTACCTCTGTTCTTATTGATATGCTATTTCCTCTGTAATATTGGCTTCTATTGATGAATTTGATGTATTATGCATCTCCTCAACCACCGTCTACAAGATATCGTCTCTCGCTCACCTTCTGGATTCTTCGCCACGCTGATCTATGTCCACCTTACTTGTACTTGATGTCTATTGCTATGTCATTATGTTGATCTTCCTATATGCTGATATATTCTTCTTCTATAACGAAACAAAGGAGATGGAGCGGCACTCCAAAGGAAAGCATACAGACCGTAAACCGGTCACTTACGGCAGCACAAACAGTCCCATGTGATACCTCCACACTCGGCGGTGCACAACCCCAGAGAAGCAGGATGCAAAAGTCTTTGATAATGGAGAAAAGAAACGGGGCGGCACTCACCAGTGGAGTTAGGGATTCACTTAAATTCAGAAAATCACATGTAGGCGATGTCGGGCAGGACGCCATCAGTTTCACACGGTGAATGGAGCGACGGCCATTTCGCGCTGAACGCGCTTCGTCAGGCTGTTACGTCATGAGCACACATGCGCCCGTCTTCTTAAGCCGTGCGCTCCCTCACCAGCTGAAAAATCAGTGACGGTGCCACGGCATTCCTAGAAGATTAAAACCACAGCAAGGTACATAATTGCACATAGCAAAACATACAGTGATACATCTTACAGAGTCCATAAATAGCTGGACAACAAAAATGATAGCATTACATCACAAAACAAGTCCTGATGGAGTACGCCAATATGTGGAGAGCGAAAGCACACATCTGTGAGCTACAGCTCATATTGAAAGGATCTATCACAATCCAGTATGTCAGAGACAAAGGAAGCAAGTTAGAACAGGTTAGTACCTACTCAAGAGGTGGCGTGGGCACAAATTATGCCGAAATAAGGGGCAAAGGGTGAAGCGTAAATAATGGGGCTATGGCCCATATTCCGGCATCTAAATAAACATGCCTAGATCAGTGCAATCATTCAATCCTAGCCCTTCTGCCGCCCTGGTGCGAAGTATCCATCTCGCCTCTCGTTGGAGGAGAAGAAGGTGTCTGTCACCCCCTTGGGCAGGAGGAGGCACCATCTCCAGCCCCGAGAAGGAGAGGGAACCAACGTCACCACCATGCGCCGAATTAACATGTTCTATTACTCTGGGGCAGCCTTTTCCTGAGGTGATGGAATTAAAGTGTTCACGGACTCGTTCATACAGGCACCTAATGGTTTTGCCTATGTAAAAACGTCCGCAAGTGCAACTTAACATGTAAACCACATAAGTGCTCCTACAGTTAATAAAGCTGCCCACTCTGTGATGTACATCTGCGACAACCAAGGTCTTCTTGCACGAGTTATATTTGCAAAACGAACAACTACCACACTTGAAATTGCCTGTAGACCGGTTCATATTAAGCCATTGAGTCGATCGTACCTACGGTAATCTACTCCTGACTAATTTGTCACGCAATGTATGGGTACGTCTGAATGCAATAATGGGTCTCTGTTCAGTCAACTCTGTCAGGGTGCCATCCCGTTTAAGTATATCCCAATTCTTGTGGATAGCGGTGTGTATGGTGTCTGCCATCGGGCTAAATTTAAAAGAGAACACAAATCTGCCTGTGTTAGGATTCTTCTTGGGAACCCTCGATCTATTACAGTCCCTATTTTTATGTAACAAGTCAGTTTGGGAGAACCTCTTCTCTACCTCTTCCATGTCTCTATCGAGGGCATGTTGGGGATAGCCCCTTTTCATTAATCGATGCTTCAGTTCCAACGCTTGTCGTCAGTATCCTTCCACCTCACTGTTAATTCTACGCAATCTGATAAACTGCCCATATGGTAGCGACCTTTTAACTGTCTCGGGATGGAAGCTGTCATGGCGGAGCAAGGAGTTGGTCGCCGTGGGCTTCCGAAAACCCTCCGTGACCAACCCGTCGCTGGCCGCCACCACAGCCACATCCAGAAACTCTAGTCGTGAGCCCCCGAAATTCAGGGTAAATTTCATCCCCATGGCGTTATTATTGAGGTAATGTACAAACTCCTCGCATTGGTCCCTATTACCTGACCACACAATGAAAACATCATCGACAAAACGTAAGAAACATTTAAGGAACTGGGCAAATGGATTAGACACTGAGAAAACGAGCTTGTCCTCCAATCTAGCGAGATACATATTGGCAAATGTACATGAAACGGGGGTCCCCATCGCGGTCCCCAGTTTTTGTCTGTACCAATCATTGCCAAACTTGAATGCATTATTCGCGAGTATGAGGTGCAGCGCTTCACACACAAAACTACAAAACAGCGCACTCTTTCCTGCACTTTCTAGGATGTCACGTATGGCCTCCACACCCCCATCATGTGGGATGCGGGTGTAGAGGCTCTCGACATCCAGCGAGACGAGATAAAACCCATCCTGCCAGTGCACTTGTTCCAAGGACAACAGAAAATCATTCGTGTCCTTAAGATAAGCTGGGGCAGAAACTGACCCCACCCCCGAGACAATGGGGCGACCCGGGGGGAGAGTCAGGGACTTATGTATCTTGGGGAGGAAATACCAACAAGGTCTGGACGGGGAGGAAGGTATCAATTTGCCCAGCATATTCTCGGCTAGAAAGCCCTTACCTACATAGTCACGAATAAAGCACTCAAGCTGACTATTAATGTCCGCAGTAGGGTCCCCCCGTATCACTTCATAAGTGTCGGTGTCCCTCAACTGTCTCAGAGCTTCGCCGACATAATATGACCTGGACATAAGAACCACATTGCCCCCCTTGTCTGCCGGTTTTACTACGATGTCCTCCTGGGCACGTAGCCAATTGAGCGCCTGGCGCTCTTCGATTTCTATGTTGTCAGGAGCCTTCGGGTACAAAATTGCCCGCACATCTCTCATCACTTGGTGATGAAAGATGTCTATGCTCGTACCGGCAGGCATGGGGGGGCAAAGGGTTGATTTAACACCACCTGTAAATGTAGCTTCACCGCTAGACGTCACTTCTTGGTCAGTAAAAACCCCTCCCGATAAGAACACCAAACACTGCAGCTCATTAGCATTGAACTTTGTGGACATAAAGAAAGCCAAAGGATCGGGACAGAGGGGGCGCTGCCCTTCGACGACAAGCGTTGGAACTGAAGCATCGATTAATGAAAAGGGGCTATCCCCAACATGCCCTCGATAGAGACATGGAAGAGGTAGAGAAGAGGTTCTCCCAAACCGACTTGTTACATAAAAATAGGGACTGTAATAGATCGAGGGTTCCCAAGAAGAATCCTAACACAGGCAGATTTGTGTTCTCTTTTAAATTTAGCCCGATGGCAGACACCATACACACCGCTATCCACAAGAATTGGGATATACTTAAACGGGATGGCACCCTGACAGAGTTGACTGAACAGAGACCCATTATTGCATTCAGACGTACCCATACATTGCGTGACAAATTAGTCAGGAGTAGATTACCGTAGGTACGATCGACTCAATGGCTTAATATGAACCGGCCTACAGGCAATTTCAAGTGTGGTAGTTGTTCGTTTTGCAAATATAACTCGTGCAAGAAGACCTTGGTGGTCGCAGATGTACATCACAGAGTGGGCAGCTTTATTAACTGTAGGAGCACTTATGTGGTTTACATGTTAAGTTGCACTTGCGGACGTTTTTACATAGGCAAAACCATTAGGTGCCTGTATGAACGAGTCCGTGAACACTTTAATTCCATCACCTCAGGAAAAGGCTGCCCCAGAGTAATAGAACATGTTAATTCGGCGCATGGTGGTAACGTTGGTTCCCTCTCCTTCTCGGGGCTGGAGATGGTGCCTCCTCCTGCCCAAGGGGGTGACAGACACCTTCTTCTCCTCCAACGAGAGGCGAGATGGATACTTCGCACCAGGGCGGCAGAAGGGCTAGGATTGAATGATCGCACTGATCTAGGCATGTTTATTTAGATGCCGGAATATGGGCCATAGCCCCATTATTTATGCTTCACCCTTTGCCCCTTATTTCGGCATAATTTGTGCCCACGCCACCTCTTGAGTAGGTACTAACCTGTTCTAACTTGCTTCCTTTGTCTCTGACATGCTGGATTGTGATAGATCCTTTCAATATGAACTGTAGCTCACAGATGTGTGCTTTCGCTCTCCACGTATTGGCGTACTCCATCAGGACTTGTTTTGTGATGTAATGCTATCATTTTTGTTGTCCGGCTATTTATGGACTCTGTAAGATGTATCACTGTATGTTTTGCTATGTGTAATTATGTACCTTGCTGTGGTTTTAATCTTCTAGGAATGCCGTGGCACCGTCACTGATTTTTCAGCTGGTGAGGGAGCGCACGGCTTAAGAAGACGGGCGCATGTGCGCTCATGACGTAACAGCCTGACGAAGCGCGTTCAGCGCGAAACGGCCGTCGCTCCATTCACCGTGTGAAACTGATGGCGTCCTGCCCGACATCGCCTACATGTGATTTTCTGAATTTAAGTGAATCCCTAACTCCACTGGTGAGTGCCGCCCGTTTCTTTTCTCCATTATCAAAGTATTCTTCTTCTATACTTTACACAGTTTGAAAAAGGCTGTTCCAGCCGAAACGTCACATAAAGTGTAATACTGCCGCATTACAATAAACGCAATATCAACTCATTTGCTGGAGTTTATTGATGTTCTTGACAACGGGGTGGGATCCCGACTCCACCCAGACTGGTTGACCCTTTTACATGCATGAGGCAGCCGCATCTCTGTGCCACATGAGTGAAAGTGTGCCAGTGTCCTGTAAGAGGACTCTGATCGGTCCGGTCTAGAGAAAAAAAGAGACGGAGTGAGTATAAAGGTGTTCAATAGTGATGGTGAAGTTATGAAAAATTTGATTCCTTGCTTGGCTGAATATCACAAAGAAATGTGATTCTTAAATAATTACTTAATCAAGAAGCGTGTCTCTTTGTATGTAGCGGGTACAATGATGGGGAACGGCAATCACGCCGCCCCCACATCAGATGCCACATTCATCGCTGATCGCGGCATCTGCAGCTACAATTTAGATCTTTCAGGGGTTAATCAGGGTTATAAAAAGACACTGCACGGCGTCACCTCTTGTGAGATTTTGCATGGTTGCAACGGCCTCTTAGCGCACAAATAGATGAGGCGAGTATGTTTTTTTTTTTACTGCCAGTTTAGGAAAAATTGTTTTACGCTTTACGGTGAATTACATTTTTTCCTGAAATTCGGATCAAAGTCAAAACCAACATGACCATGTGGTCATACCCTAAGTGGGTACCATTCCTCTGTACAGAGGGGTATCAAATATGAAAAGGCCACAGTGCGTGCCTCAGTTTATTCAAATGCTGGCCGAGAACAGTTTATATAAAATTGATTAGGTTTGTGACGCATGAACTTCTAATTAAATTATACATAATATCTGAACCTGTTCTGCAATGTTCCTCCTTTACTTCTTCCTTGAGTGACCAGTATAAATACCCAACATCTAATGAACATCTCAGCAAGGTCTCCAGCAGTCAGACATGTCTCCAGTGACCAGCCTCGTCCTACTGTTCGCCTTCAGCTGTGTGAGCTCCGACACATTACCTGATGCAGAAAAGATATTACCAATATCTGGTGAGTAACCAAACTCATTGTAGAAATGGTGAGTAACTGGGCTTCATATTTAAAGATTGAAAACTAATCTATGAACATAATAATTATTTACGGAGGGGAGGATGTCTACACTGTGGTCTGTTTGGCTTGATGTATTACTTTGGCTTTAAAAGGGTTCTCCTTGGATGATCCATTCATGTGAGGAGGATCCTGGGACATTGATCAGCTCACAAAATGTCCCCCTGCAGAAAATCCCATTGATCAGCAGTAATCTATGAGTTTACATGTAGTACGTGTTCAATACAGCACCTCCACAGGTGAAATGAAGCATTTCACACAATGCTGCTTCATGTATATCGCCTGGGTAATGCAGGACAAATCCTCCAGAAACCAAGAGGCGCTCTCTGTAACCCACTTTGGTGAGGAGATGAGGATCCTAAACAGAATTAACTCATTTACTAATACACGTATACGGCAATGGGTTTTCTCTACCCATTGTAATGACAGATTGTGTTGAAGAATGTGAAACTGAGGAGATGATCAATGGTTACAAATTTAAGAACTAGGAATAAACCTAAAATATGAACGCTAACCATTTTCCACCATGCAAAATACAGCAGGAAGGTGGTTAAAATGAAGTCACATCATAGTACTCAAAACCCGCTCTACTGGCCAGGAACTCTGAGAACTCCGATCAATCTTATGGCATCAACGTGCCTTACCTTCCCTACTTCACTCCATCAGCGTCCTTGCTATATGATGGCACAGTGCCTTAGGGTTTCCATGACAGTGAAGACCTAACAAAGGCCATGGACATGAGCGTATTAGGTTCCACCTAAGGCAGGGTCTAATTGAATGCTGTAAAACACAAAAAACAATGACAAGTTTTAGGTTGCATTCTCAAGGCATTAATAACCTCCTCTTTTTCTAATTATTCTAATTACAGTAATACTACTATACCTATGACATTTCTGGTTGACCTGTGGCCTCCAATGTGTTCTGTGTCCTTGTCATATTTTTTCTTACACATCTGTGTTTAACTTTCAGTGAAGGAGGGGACTTGTCCTGCGGATGTGGAGTACCCGACGTGTGACAATCCAAAGATGAAGCACTTACCAGATTGTAAGATAGACCAAGACTGTGACGGGGAGAAGAAATGCTGCTTCTCAGGATGTAGAAATCAATGCATGCTCCCTCTACAAGGTAAATGGGGTGAGGTGGAAATGATGCGATGTATGACTCTGGGGAGTCTTCTCATCTGGATCACCAGGACTAATCAGGACTGCTATCTGATGGGGGTAACAGTAATTAGTAGAGGCCACTGGGGCAGTATTGGATCTCAATACAGTTACTAGTGAAGACCATGTGGAGCTCACTGGAGGCTATTACCATTACCAGTGGGAACGACAAGGGACTATAATGAGGAGACCAACGATGTTTTTGAGCACAGCTACTTCTACCTCTCAGGGGTTGAAAGTGTCTACAGCTGCTATAGTGGACCACATGGATGTGCATTGTAATTGATCGCTGTTACTAGTGGGAATAAGAGTTACTAGTGGTGACCACAGGGGGTAGTATTGGAGGGGATCAATAGTGGCAGAGTTCAACAGGGTAGGTACTGGGGGGTATCACAGTTACTAGTGAAAACCATAGGGGTCAGTACTGGAAAGGATTGACATTTCTGGTGGAGATCACAAGGGTTTCTACTGAAGGGAATCACAGCTACTAGTGGGAACTAGTGTTGAGCGAACCGATTTATATATATCATTTTATATATTTTTTAACTGATTAACCCCTGAAAGCCCTCATTTTTAATCTCAGATGCCACGATCAGCAAAGAATGCGGCATCTGAAGGGTTGAATGACAGGTGGCCGGCCCAATCGCTGTTTCCCGTCATTGCGCCTGCTACATTCAAAGAAAAAAGTGGGCACTCTCAGGATATCTTAACCATCTAGAAATTTAATATCACATTAAAATATTCAGCATAAAATTCGTTCTTGACCTAAAACAAAACACGTATTATGGTAACTATAAATAGTGACATATCATAATATTTGAAAGTGAAATGGCATCAAAAATATGGCATGAAACTGTACAGGTACTCTATTGATGTAGATAAATGGTAGCAGCAATGTTCGCATAAATTGTAGAGGTTTTCGCAATGTATTCCAAAAAGCCTTTAGGAATGTGGTGGCAGCAATATGCGTGTAACTAACGCCACTAGTGACGCGAAATAGTCCAAATATATAGACAACAATATCCGCAATGTCCTGAACTCGGTCCAGTATATGTCTAGTTGGGGTCAACACTGGTTATTCAGTGTCCCACATTAGAAAAAGTCGTATAAGGGCAAGGTATAGCAGCGTCCCGCAATATGAACAAACCAGCGGCGTCCCACTGGATTAATATTACTGCCAGTTTTTGTAAAAATTCTGCCGGATAAATTCAGTCTTAGCGCATTACTTTTTGCACCACAAAGTCTCCCTGTTAAATAGTTCTGTATCTGTAGAAGTCATTAAGTCAATAGTCTCCAAGCGATAGTAGTCCTCACTTCCCACGCTGGTGAATGTTTGTCACGTGTAAACAGACCTCAGATCTTGCGCAATCTCTTTCTCATTTACCCTTTACGCGGTGATGGACAATATTTTCTGTGCGACTCCGGCAGAGTATTAAGATTTCCAATAGGCTTGTGGTTCTGTCTTAGCTAGCCGCGTTTCGGGGCTCCTGATCGCCCCTTCCTCAGAGAGACTTTATGGTGCGAAAAGTAATGCGGTAAGACCGTTTGAATTTATCCGGCAGAATTTTTACAAAAACTGGCAGTAATATTAATCCAGTGGGACTCCGCTGGTTTGTTCATATAGCGGGACGCCACTATACCTTGCCCTTATACGACTTTTTCTAATGTGGGACACTGAATAACCAGTGTTGCCCCCAACTAGACATATACTGGACCGAGTTCAGGACATTGTGAATATTGTTGTCTATTTCTTGGGACTATTTCGCGTCACTAGTGGTGTTAGTTACACGCATATTGCTGCCACCATATTCCTTAAGACTTTTTCGCATTTGAAAACATTGCGAAAACCTCTACAATTTCTGCGAACATTGCTGCTACCATTCATCTACATCAATAGAGTACCTGTACAGTTTCATGCCATATTTTTGATGCCATTTCACTTTCAAATATTATGATATGTCACTGTTTATAGTTACCATAATACGTGTTTTGTTTTAGGTCAAGAACGAATTTTATGCTGTATATTTTATTGTGATATTACATTTCTAGATGGTTCAGATATCCTGAGAGTCCCCAGTATTTCACAATTCTACTCAGTTTATTTAGAGTGGACAGGGTGAGTCCACTTCACTGAGTGCACCTCTATTTGGCTATTGGTGAATCCTGTGCGTCACATCTAAGATTTGTATTCAAAGAAATGTGCTTCGCGACAAAGTAATGCATCACAAATTTATTTGTGAAATGTGGCAAAGCAGCCGAATTAAATTTTTCATAACTTCACTCATCTTTAGTGGGAACCATAGGGAGATGCATTAGATTGGCCACTAGAGAGGAGGCCGCAGGGTACGGAATTGTATTGTAGTTAAAGGGGTTGTCTCATCATGGGCAATGGAGGCATATCGCTAGGATGTGCCCCCATTTTCCTATAGGTGCGGGTCCCAAATAAAGCTACAAAAATGTGACCAACCAGGTCAGTCCATAATTCCCTAAAGTAGGTAGGTATTTACTGATAAAAAAAAAAATTAAGTTTTTACATCTCCCCTCTCTGAAAAATTACAACTCCCAGCATGCCCTGTCAGGTGCCGACCTTCAGGACCTGCTGAAAGTTGTAGTTTTACTCACTGCAAAATGCCATACTCCTAGGCCTATTCACACCATGTATACCATGATAGAAGCTGCTGGCTGTGGCTTCCGCTGCTATATAGGGAACTGGAACAAGAAATGATTAAATTGCTTCTGACATAGACTCCAATTCTTTAGCATTGGAGTCTATCAGAGTTTCAGGCAGGGGCTTCTTGGGAACTTAGCTGCTGCATCCTCGGATCATTCAGAAGGACTTAGCACCATCTGGGTGCCCCATTCCCCACTAGGCTTTTGAGCTCCCAGATGTTGTAGTCACATTTGACCATGGCATCTGAGGAGTTAAAGGGGTTCTGCAGTTTGTTAGAACTGATGATCTATCCTCAGGATAGATCATCAGCATCTGACCGGCCGGGGTCCGACACCCGGGACCCCCGCCGATCAGCTCTTTGAGAAGGCAGCGGCGCTGCAGGAGCGCCGCGGCCTTCTCACTGTTTACCTCTGCTAGCGCCCCGCCCAGTGACGTCACGACTTGTATCAAGTGGCGTGGGCGAGGATAATCTCTGTTCACTTATGTATAATATAGCAAAAAAGTGACACAGAGAGAGGGGTGCACAAATGGGCGGCATCCAGGAGAGAGAGACACAGGGCAATACAAGTATAAACATCAATAAATAGCAAGTGCAAAGAATAACAGATATAAATACATCATGTCAATGCATACCCATAGTGTGTCTCTCCTCCGGGTTTTGGCGCCATCCCGGAGGAGAGATACACTATGGGTATGCATTGACATGATGTATTTATATCTGTTATTCTTTGCACTTGCTATTTATTGATGTTTATACTTGTATTGCCCTGTGTCTCTCTCTCCTGGATGCCGCCCATTTGTGCACCCCTCTCTCTGTGTCACTTTTTTGCTATATTATACATGCTGCTGCATGTTTTTATTGTATTGTTAATAAAGGTAATTTTGATTAAAGCGTGGTCCAGTATACTTCTATAGGTTTTTGTTGCTCTAATACTGCAGGCGTTTATATATTTACATATGTGGATGTTTGGGTGCGGACCAGCACCCTACTAGTGGTTATATTTTTGGTAATACATTGTAAATGTTAGTCTCCCTTATGCCTCATTCACACGTCAGTGTTCGGTCAGTGATTTACATTAGTGATTTTTAGCCAAAACCAGGTGCAGCTCTGAACACAGAACAGGCGCAGATCTCCCCCTTATACATTATGTCTGTGGAGGCTCCAATCCTGGTTTTGGCTGACAATCACTGATGGAAATCACTGACCAACATTGTGTGAATGAGGCTTTATAGTTACTAGTTTAGACCACGGGGAGCAGTATTGGAGGAGGTCATAGTTATCAGTGGTCACCACAGGGGGCAGTATTGGAGGAGGTCATAGTTATCAGTGGTCACCACAGGGGGCAGTATTGGAGGAGGTCATAGTTACTAGTGGTCACCACAGCAAGCAGTATTGTAGGAGGTCATAGTTACTATAGTGACCACAAGGGGTAGTATTGAAGGAAGTCATAGTTACTAGAGTGACCACAGGGGGCAGTATTGGAGGAGGTCATAGTTTCTAGTGGTGACCAAAATGGGCAGTATTGTAGGAGGTCATAGTTACTATAGTGACCACAAGGGGTAGTATTGAAGGAAGTCATAGTTACTAGAGCGACCACAGGGGGCAGTATTGAAGGAGGTCATAGTTACTAGTGGTGACGACAGTGGGCAGTATTGTAGGAGGTCATAGTTACTAGTGGTCACCACAGGGGGCAGTATTGGAGGAGGTCATAGTTACTAGTGGTCACCACAGAAGCAGTGTTGGAGGAGGTCATAGAAACTAGTGTAGACAACAAGGGGCAGTATTGGAGGAGGTCCTAGTTACTAGTGGTCACTACAGCAGTTAGTATTGGAGGAGGTCATAGTTACTAGTGGTCACTACAGCAGTTAGTATTGGAGGAGGTCATAGTTAAAAGTGGTCACCACAGGGGAAAGTATTGGAGGAAGTCATAGTTACTAGTTGACACCACAGGGGGCAGTATTGGAGGAGGTCATAATTACTAGTTGTCACCGCAGGAAGCAGTATTGGAGGAGTGCATAGTAATTAGTGGTCTCCGCAGTGGGCAGTATTTAAGAAGGTCCTAGTTACTATTGGTCACCACAGGAAGCAGTGTTGGAGGAGGTCATAGTTACTAGTGTAGACAACTAGGGGCAGTATTGGAGAAGGTCCTAGTTACTACTGGTCACCACAGGGGGCAGTATTGAAGGAGGTCATAGTTACTAGTTGTCACCTCAAGTAGCAGTATTGGAGGAGGTCATAGTTAGTAGTGGTCACTACAGGTGGCATTATTGGAGGAGGTCATAGTTACTAGTGGTCACCACAGGGGGCAGTATTGGGGGAGGTCATAGTTACTAAAGTGACCACAGGGGGCAGTATTGGAAGAGTTCATAGTTACTATAGTAACCACAAGAGGCAGCATTGGAAGAGGTCATTTACTAGAGTGACCACAGGTGGCAGTATTGCAGGTGGTCATAGGTACTAGTGGTCAACACAGGAAGCAGTATTGAAGGAGGTCATAGTTACTAGTGCTTACCACAGGGGCAGTATTGGAGTAGGTCATAGTTACTAGTGGTCACCACAGGGGCAGTATTGGAGGAGTTTATAGTTACTAGTGGTCACCACAGGGGCAGTATTGGAGGAGGTCATAGTAAAAAGTTGTCATCACAGGGCCCAACATTGGAGTAGATCATAGTTAAAAGTGGTCACCGCAGGGGAAAGTATTGGAGAAGTTCACAGTTAATAGTGGCTCCCACAGGGGGCAGTATTGAAGGAGGTCATAGTTACTAGAGTGACCACAGGGGGCAGTTTTGGCAGGAGGTCATAGTTACTAGAGTGACCACAGGGGGCAGTATTGTAGGTGGTCATAGTTAGTAGTGGTCATCACATGGGGCAGTATTGAAGGTGGTCATAGTTACTAGAGTGACCACAGGGGGCAGTATTGCAGGAAGTCATATTTACTAGACTGACCACAGGGGCAGCATTGGAAGCGGTCATAGTTACTTCAGTGACCAGAGGGGGCAGCATTAGAAGAGGTCATATTTACTAGAGTGACCACAGGGGGTAGTATTGCAGGTAGTCATAGTTACTAGTGGTTACCACAGGAAGCTGTATTAGAGGAAGTCATAGTTACTAGTGGTCACCACCGGGGGCATTATTGGAGAAGGTCATAGTTAATAGTTGTCCCCACAAGGGACAATATTGGAGGAGGTCATGGTTACTAAAGGGACCACAGGGGGCAGTATTGGAGGAAGCCATAGTTACTAGAGTATCCACAGGTGGCAGCATTGGAAGAGGTCATCGTTACTAGAGTGACCACAAGGGGCAGTATTGAAGGAGGTCATAGTTACTTGAGTGACCACAGGTGGCCGTATTGAGGTGGTCATAGTTAGTAGTGGTCATCACAGGGGGCAGTATTGAAGGCGGTCATAGTTACTAGAGTAACCACAGGGGGCAGCATTGGAAGAGGTCATAGTTACTAGAGTGACCACAGGGGGTAGTATTGAAGGAAGTCATAGTTACTTGAGTGACCACAGGGGGCAGTATTGAAGGCGGTCATAGTTACTAGAGTGACCACAGGGGGAAGCATTGGAATCGGTCATAGTTACTAGTGTTGACCACAGGGGGCAGTAGTGGTGGTGGTCATAGGTACTACTGGTGTCCACAGAGAGCAGTAGTGGTGGTGGTCATAGTTACTACTGGTGACCACAGGGGGCAGTATTGGAGGCAGCCTTAGTTAGTACTGGTGACCACAAGGGGCAGTATTGAAGGTTGTTATAGTTATTAGGGACACTACAATGGGCAGTAATGGAGGCAGTCATAGCTTCTAGTGCTCACCACAAGAGGCAGTATTACTTTCTAATGATGACTTCAGAACATTTCCAGCTAATAACTACCACTGCAGTACATTCATTATCTACTATATATTCCTTTTGCAGATAAGACAGGTTCCTGTCCTTTCTTCGACAACTTGCGCTGTCAAGTTATCTTCCCTACACCTTCAGACTGCAAAGCAGATAATCAGTGCCAAGGAACAGAGCGTTGCTGTGACTTCTATTGCAGACCACGGTGCACCCCGACAGAGAAGAGTGAGTGACATGGCTACTGGGGTGGAATTTCAATCTTCACAAGGTCTGGGTTAAGTCTGCTTAGAGCCCCAGGTAAAAGGAAAATGTTTAGGCCACCTTCTATAGGAGTATCAGTCATAGGCTGGATTTAACTGGGTGGTTGAGGATCAGGTAACATCTTATGATCAGATCTAGAGATGAGAGAATCAAATCCCATGAAATGGAATCCGATCCTAATTTAAAGATAAATTTGATTTGCCTCGAAGCTGAATTTCCTTGTGCTTCATATTAGTGAATCGATTTAACCTGCAATAGTGTAAAAAACAAGAAAATTAGTTTGTGGATTGGATGGTTTACTCCTCCTCTCTGTTGCAGCAGGATGACATGGTGGTGACTTCAGGGGCATCCTTTCTGTCTACATTGCCCCTTCTTAGTGGAGTGCCTTCTTTTTTCCTAGGAAGAGGAAACAAAGCTCCACCACTATAACAGACAGTCAAGACAGTCTCCCTGTTAAAGGGACTGTGTGAGTGCAGTCACTGATTAGACTGTCCTGGGGAGGAGGAGGCTGGGGACATCATGGATAGCTGTGTTGGTAATAATGGCACCTGTAGCCACGGTATTGGTGGTGAGGGCAGAGACAGTGTCAGTCAGGGAAATACAGAGCAGGGAATAGACGGAAACCAAGGAATCCACTATGATTGTTAAGGGACGTTGGAAGGTTTGTAATATGAAAATGCATGAGCCATGTGCCGACAACTTGTGTTTTTAAACCCGCTGTTTGTTAACGTTGTCAAACGTGTTTACCCAGAGCGATGTATGTCAGTGTCGCTCAGACATCATTTACTATTGCTGTCATTGCATTCAAGGGCTTAGGGAGGGGGAGGGGAAAAGCAAAAAATCATCAAAAAATTAACAAAGCTAGATAACAAGTTTTCCTAAAAATGATGAGTCCTAGGAGACTAGAGAGTGTTAAATATTTATTACTACTGGGTGTCCCTTCTCCGGAAAGGCCTCTATTTTTTTTGTATTCAACCAAAAAGGAGAGGACAGACGTAGGGCCCATGCACACGACTGTTGTTGTTTTGCGGTCTGTTTTTCCGCATCTTTATTCTACAAAACATAGTTGTATGGTTTTCGTGTGCGATTCTTTTTTTGCGGATCGGAAACGGAAACAGTAACTTATTAATTACCAAACACATGAGCAATATGGGCTGGGCATAGCATTTCTACAGTATGGATATGCAAAATTTGGATGAAATACGGATTACATACGGATGTGATTCGTGTGCGTTCCGTATTTTTTGCAGACCCATTGACTTGAATGGGGTCTCGGACGGTGATTTGCGAACAATGATAGGACATCCACTACTTTTTTGCGGAACAGCCATGCGAACAAACGGAAACTGAATGCACATGGAGTAACTTCCGTATTTTCTACAGCCCCATTGAAGTGAATGGTTCTGCATATGGGCCACACAAAAAACGAAACAGAAGCGGAAAGAAAATAAGGTCATGTGCATGAGCCCCTAAAGACATGAAAATGGCATTCGACACCAGGCTCGTCTATTGTGCACTGGAAGGTGTTGTGGGCAGCCTGTCCCAGTGCCAGGAGGGACATATTTATAACTTCATTTTGTGGCCTAGCACAAATGGTATCTTCTGCTGGAGAGCAGCTTAAGCTCTCTAGTTTCTACTACTGTTACTTGAGTTTGGAATATTGGATGTTATTTCCTGAATTTTTGCTGTGCTTGTGATAAGATTTCTATTATCAACTGTAGTAAAACCTGGATCCTGCCCTATTCAGAGCATTAAGTGCATAACTCCTCCTCCGGAACCTTTATGTACCTATGACAGAGACTGTCCTGGAGACCAGAAGTGCTGCACCAGTGACTGTACCCAGAAGTGCACAAACCCCTTATAAGTAAGTGAAAATGAGTTATATTTTACATGTGCTAGGAAAATGCTTGGAGAAAAGGAAAGAATCTATAAAAAATTCTCATTCTGATCGGTTGTCTAATATTTGAATCTCTCAGGTTGTCTGTGAATCTCAAGAGGCATCTAAAGGGTAATCTGAAGCTCTTGCACTGATCCACCATGAGCCATTCCTTATACTGGGGTCTTCTATTGTAGCAGAAAGGTCCTTTAGTCTCTTTAGGCCCCTTTCACACGGGCGTGATGTCTGCGCGGGTGCAATGCGTGAGGTGAACGCATTGCACCCGCACTGAATCCGGACCCATTCATTTCTATGGGGCTGTGTACATGAGCGGTGATTTTCCCGCATCACTTTTGTGTTATGTGAAAATCACAGCACGCTCTATATTGTGCGATTTCCACGCAACGCAGGCCCCATAGAAGTGAATGGGGCTGCGGGAAAATCGCAAGCATCCGCAAGCAAGTGCGGATGCGGTGCGATTTTTCCGCATGGTTGCTAGGAGACGATCGGGATGGGGACCTGATCTTTATTATTTTTCCTTATAACATGGTTATAAGGGAAAATAATAGCATTCTAATTACAGAATGTTCTGTTAAAAGGGGAAGAGAGGGTTAAAAATAAACTTTAACTCACCTCCTCCTCTTGATCGCGTAGGTGCCGGGATCATTCTTCATTCTGATGGGTAAAGGACCTTCCATGACGTCACTGGGTCACATGGTCCAATCAAAAGCTTCCATGATTGGACCATGTGACCCAATGATGTCACCGAAGGTCCTTCAACCAACAGATATGAAGATAGAAGATGTTCCTTGCACCTACGCGATCAATGGCAGGAGGTGAGTTCAATTTTTTTTTTAACCCTCTATTGCCCTGCTAACATAGCATTCTGTATTTAGAATGCTATTATTTTCCCATATAACCATGTTATAAGGGAAAATAATAAAATATACAGAATACTCAACCCGAAACCGGACTTCAGTGATGAAGTCCAGGTTCGGTTCTGGGTACCAAACATGCCAATTTTTCCCACGCGCATGCAAAACGCATTAAAGCACTTTGCACTCACGCGGAAAAATCGCGCATTTTCCCGCAACGCACCCGCCTCTGATCCAGGCGTCAAATGTGACGCCCTTGTGAAAGGGTCCATAGTCACAAAGTCTTGGGCAAGACTCTGAACCTCTTATTGCTATGCCCTCTCTACTAGCGCCAGAATGTATGCAATAAAATATCCTAATTCTTTACATGGACTTCAAGTCTTTTGACTACTGGAAAACCTCTTAATTTTTCCCTTCTATTGCAGAGATGAAGATACCCATACCCTTACCATAAGTGTGCACCCCCTCCTCCAACCAAAAAAGCTATGATGTTGGCTGCAAAATAGGTTTCGTGGAAGTGCGAAGTCTTCGTTCCCCGCAAAAGTAGATTATAAGTATAGATGTCATGTAAGGGACTTTTTCCGCACATATAAAACTGTGCTGCTTGTGGTGACACGACATGCAATAAATCTGAATTATATCACCCTTTGTGCTTATTGTCCTAAGTGACCCTGAGAAGAACATGGAGGTAAAGGTACACCTGCCTGGGGTTATCATGTAACACTAATGATTACTAGATCAGAATAAAATAAGTGACTGCAGAGCTATTCACACGAGAGATGAGCACATTTCTTGAAATTCTTTTCCCTTCTGATTCAAATTAATTTGTCAAAAATTTTTGATTTAGGTCCAAATCAATTCTACCTGAATTTGAAGTGCTCCAATTGGCCTGAAAATAGTTATATATGGCACTCTGAAGTCTTATAGGGCTCTCTCTAAGGCTCGTTTCACACGGCAACCAACAGGAATTGACTCTATTCCCTATTTGCAATGTGATTATATGTTCGCTTCGAGAATGAAACTTAGAGCTGAGGTGCTAATGGTTGTTGCTAGAATATAACGAAGATTGAGAATATAGCGCTATATTCGTGCATTCGTGATATTCGTCGTCTTCGTTCTATTCTAGTAATACAACCATTAGGAACTTAGCTCTAAGAACAATTCGCAATGCGAGTATATGTTCGCTTTGCGATTACAACTTAGAGCTGAGTTCCTAATGGTTGTATTGCTAGAATATAGCGAAGATTGAGAATATAGTGCTATATTCGTTATCTTCGTCAATTCTAGCAATACAAGTTACAACCATTACGAACTCAGCTCTAAGTTTAATTTGCGATGCGAATATAAATTTGCGTAGCATTCGCAATATATAGAATAATGACGAATATTCGATTTCAGCGAATATATGACGAATATTCAATCGAATATTCGCGAAATATCGCAAAATCGAATATGGCACCTCCCGCTCATCACTAGAACTAAATAGGGAAATAGACGAGACAATAACTGACAGGGAGGCAACAGGTGACTTAGACAGAAACAGATTCAGATTGGAGAATTAACCCTGCAGATTAGGGCAGACACAGATACGTGCAGAGTGCAGACTGGGGAACTGGGGAACCCCGCAGGGACCAGACTATGAAACAGACACTATTCATAACCAAAGGCACCACTGCCAGTACGAATGGACTGCAGAGAATATGTGCCGCCACACTGACACACGGCCCTAGACATGTGTCCGCAAAACTCTGCAGCCAGCCTACACGGCAAGGCAGTGTCACACGCTGTGACAATTGGTAAATATCTTCATGGGAGAATTTGAGGAAGAACACATCATATACTTTACACGATACAAAGATGATTTATTTTTCTTTGGACAGGGACAAAAAAATGTGACATGGTTTTTGCCATTGTCTCAGCAACACCACCTGGGGGATCATTGTTACCCTTAATTTGAACCATGAAAAAAATAAATTTTTTAGACATCACCATTTCACATCAAGAAAATGGGATTTTGACTGCAACCTCTTTTACAATGGTCGACACCAATAGTTATATACACACAATGTTCATCACTGTACGGACAACAGGACGTTAACAGAACAAGCCGATATATTGGAGAAAACATCTTTAGACATGGGGTACCCCAAGAATGGAATGGAACAGCCTATAGGTACAAGCTTTATTACTCAATACAACAGTCTTACAAAAACATTGGCATATCCTGCAGTGTGATCTATACCAGATCCTACCAAGGAATCAGAGAATTACATATAGAAGGTTCCCCATGGTCAAGATCCATCTGGCGCTTATTATAACAAAACAGCATTGAAACAATAAGGAAACATAAAATACTGCAGAAGTAAAAACTATAAATGTGGGGTACCCCAATGTCTGTGTTACAGTGTCATCATACATGGACAGAGCTACGATCAACTATCAATAAATCCACGTTCTCCACCAAAAAACACCATCTGACACCTCAATCCAAGACAGTCCCAGAAACACAGTTCATCTAGACATTGCTCCGGCACAAAAGACAAGGAGGGAAATCAATTTAAGATCAGTCCAATTCATTATACTCCTGATAATGGATGGACTTGCAAAAACACAAAGGCGGTCATTTATGAAGATCTGTGTTTTAGATGCCGGTCTTAATAGGCCCGTGCACTGGTGGTGGATCCACATTTCATCTATTTAATTTAATGTTTGCGTGTGTCGTTAAAAGATATCAACAGTATTCACTATAACAGTGACATCTACAGCACCCCGCCCCCTTAACAGTGACCTCCAAAGCCCCCCACCCCTTAATACTGACCCCTCCACAGTGCCACGTCTCCTTAAAATTGGACCTCCACAGTAGCCCACCCCTTTAACTTTGACCTTTACAGCAGCCTGCTCGCTCCTTTAACAGTGAGTTCCACAGCACCCCACCCTCTTCACAGTGACCCTCAGAGGGGCTTGTCTCCTTAACAGTGGCCTCTACAGGGTTCAGCACGGTAGCAGTCAGATATACTCAAGGATGTATGATTTGTGCCCAGAACAATGTGGGCAAGGTGGTCAAGGTACCCCAGAAACACATATCTCGCCCTTTGTATCTGTTTCTACGCTTGCAGACTACCTCCAACTACCCAAGGTGGGTATATATGAGTATGTATTCATGTGTAATGAATTGTTGTCAGAATGGCCAAAAGCATACGCAAAGAAGGAAAGAAGATTATGGCCGAAGTTGTATGTAGGTATGAGTTACCTGAGACCATTGAAAATGACACAGGTGTTCACTTCACAGGGGAAGTGATGCAGGAGACAATAAAGATTTTGGGTGTAGAAAAGGGCTTACATGCTTCGTACCATCCACAAAGCAGCGGTAGGGTAGGGAAAAAAAGAACTGAACGGGACACTAAAGTTAAAGATTCAAAGAGCCATGAACAGAGTGCCTGCTGGTAGCCGTCTTTTCAGTAAGGTATACCACTAACCATAAGACAGGCCTTAGTCCCTATAAGGCCCTTTATTGGGTCAGCCCCTAGGACAGGATTGTATTTCCCACGGTGGCTCCAGACGCAACATGGTTGTCTGACAGATTATGTGATCAGTTTTCATAAGTGTTTAACTAAAATATATTCTCGAGTTTTTGGTTCACTTCCAGATCTTAAGGAACCCACCCATTTGTGTCTGGAGATTGGGTGGTAGTAAAAAGACACGTTAGAAAAGTCGTCAAATCCTGGTTTGATGGTCCATTCCAAGTGTTGTTGACCACAAGCACATCAGTGAAGCTCAAAGGAAAAGCCTAATTGGATCTATGCCAGTCATTTTAAGAAAGTGTTGAGTCTAGACACTTAAAAGGTTTTTCTTTTTCCCCTATGTGACTGCTGATCCTGACTCAAAGAATATGGATTCTAATTGAGATAAAAGAAATGGGTTTCTGGATCATGTAAAAGTTGTGCAAAAGGAAAAACAAAGTTGTAATAGTCCGATACTTCTAGCCCAGTGATCCATTGGTAGTATTGCCTGAAGATTCTCAGTGTTAATAGTTTTTATGTTCAAAATACTCAATGGTGAGGTTATGAATGCCCTGAGGGGGCCTACTTCCCTCTAGGAAGAATTAAAGAGAAATTCTGGGGTAGATAGTTCATGGGAGAATTGGTTCAAAAACCCTAATAAAAATTGGAAACAGACTTTTATACAAATTGGATCCAGGTCTCTAGGAGTCACCAGGAGGTCTTCAAATGAAGGGTTTTCTTATTACATAGTCTGATAATGGCTGGTTCTCAGGAGACCTAATGTGGATCAATATGGAATCTGGGCTTACATAAAGCAAAATGAACAGTTATCTTTAGGCACTCAACCAACTCTTGATGGGTCTTATAAGAAAAGATTTAAATGACATCTGTCAGCAGTTTTGTACCTATGACAGTGGCTGACCTGTTACATGAGCAATTGGCAGCTGAAGGCATCTGTGTTGGTCCCATGTTCACATGAGCCCACATTGCTGAGAAAAATTAAGTTTTAGTATATGAAAAAGAGCCTCTAGGAGCAACGGGGGCTACAACTGCTACTCCCTCTGCTCTTTCATTGACAATGGCAGGTGTGAGGAGGGCTTTGCTTCCTGGCCCTGTCATTTAAAGTGCAGTTTCAGTCGCAGAAAGAGATGAATCTCTAGGAGTAAAAGCAATGCCCCTATTGCTCTTAGAAGCTCACTTGCATATATTAAAACTTTTTTCGGCAATGAGGGCAAATATGAACATGGGACCAGCTCAGATTCCTTCAGTTGCCAAGTGCACATGTAACATGTCATAGGTAGAAATCTGCTGACAGATGCCATTTCAGGAATTAGATTTATTAAACTAATAAGGGGTGAGTTTTCGGCTAGGCCAGAATGTCCAGCCATTGACAATCTGTACTTGCTTTGCTATTTAAAGCTACAGTACTATTTTTTTTTTTCTAGCAGCCCAGGTTACATAAAAAAATAAAAAATAAAACATTTGTGCTGGTTGCTGATTTTCTATGCACAGTAGTTGCACTGGACACTAGACATAGTTGCAAAGGACGTTGATCAATGGTGTATTTCTTTCCCAAATTATAAGTACCAAACTCAACAAGAAAAAATTATGCAGTGTCAAGGCCAGCAGATATGTTACTGCACATTTTTCTTAAGTGTTGAAAAATTCCACCCATTGCATACTTGTTTACCTCATGTGTTTTTGTGTGTCCCTTACTATTACCTAGGGCAAGCTTGGGTGGTGGCAGTGGCAGAAATCTTGTTAGTATTGTTGGTGTCGGCTCTATACAGGCATCTTCCTTATGAAAATTGTGCAGGTCACGTCGCAGGGGTGAGATTGAGAAACAGCTCTCATTGTCTGAACACTGTATAGAGTAAATTATATGATTAGGATAGACATTTTTCTGTTTGGCCACAAGATGCCACTGCTTCTAAAAACACAGCTAACAGACTGCAGAGACTTGAATATTCATAAGAGGTGGAGCTGTGTGCCTAGGAGAAGGAAGCTGGCAGCCATCTTAGATATGGACTGAAATACTGTGTGAGAAAAGAATTCATCAACATCGAGGTGTGGGAGCGTCCTTCAGTGACCAGAGCTGTAGCTGAGACAAACTGATCGTTGTCTAGACTACAGATCCTGTCCAGAGGGAGGAGGACTGTTTCCAAATAGGCTGATAAGAGCTGAGGAACAAACATACGGACCTCATTATTTGTTATAGAGACTTCTTGTTCAGTTCAGAATCATCAGCGGATGCAGAGCAGACACGGGTCGGTTAGAACGTGCACGCACCTCATTGCAGAGTTGGCATCTAGAGACTTAGACCAGGCTTGTCATTAGTAAGTTAGTTATGGTCTCTGTTTTGTGTCAGACCGAAAGTGTCTCTACTGTTCACTCCAAGGACTCCATAACAAAAAGCGAAATTGCATATTTGAGAGCTGATAAACTTCTCACTGACTCAATTCAGTTCAACGTTTGCTTAGGAGTACTACGTAGGCACGTGCCACAGGACTAGTTATGGGAGAGGGAATATGGTAGAGCATTGTAAGATCGTGAACTGTTGTGCTGCACCGCAGGCAAGCCCGTCCAATGCACCAATACAATTGTTTGTTTCAGGCTAATAATACGTTCAGAGAGGCAGTTTTACTTGTTAGTTGTTAAATTATCGCAGTTCTCTTCGGCATCCATTGGTAGAATATTTGTCATATATTTGCAAATTCGCAGATATTTTATTGATTGTGAAAATCCACAATGTAATATGCGTGTAATGCGCATGCAATACAGGCGTGGGTCACTATAGCTACATTTTTTTAAGCTGCTAGATATTTCGTGAGATTGGAGAAAATGGTTGGCACGGCAGAACATTACAATAGCTTTATATGCAGATAGAGTGCTCCGATATATTCGCGATTGCGAAAATCGGCAATTAATGATGCGCATATTTTTGCACAATATGTGCAACATCACATTTTAGAAGGTCTGACAACATATTAGTGATTGGCGCACTAAGTATTGTTGTGAACTTGTAACATCACAGCACTATGTATGTAGAATAGCAGAACTATCTGTATTATATATATAAGCTAACTAATTATCTAATGTAATGTGACACAGTAAAGCAGATAGCACAGCAATGACACTGCTGTCTCTCTCAGAACTGTAAAAAATGCTAAAAATGGCTGCTGGGGAGGTTTGTATACACTAAAGGTGTAGGCAACTTTCCTATTGGATGCTAGGGATGTTACTAAGCTCAGACAAAGACATTGCAGCCCTATCATTGGCCCACAAGCAAGAAGCAGGGAGGTTGCTGATGAAAAAATAAAAGTAGAATATTCGAAAATACGAATATATATCACTATATTGAAAATATTCGCAAATTCTCGTAGTTGCGATATTCGCAATTAAAACTAGCATTTTAAATATTCGCACCCAACACTATTCTTTTTCACAGTTCAGTAAAAATCCTGTTTTCCAAAAGTTGGTGTTTGATTTGCTTTCCCCGTTCGTGACTTTGCTGTATCCTGGGTAGCCCACCCCGGTACACGGCTTACACAGGGGTGAATTTTACTCCTGAGCTTATTAATTGACCACATAAATTCACATCCACCTAATTTAGATGACAAAATCATGATAAATTACTCACACAGCAAATGCTACCTCCACCTATACTTATCTAAGCAACAAGGGCCAACTGGCTAGTGATGACACTGAGAGGAGGCTATTCTTATGATAATGAAGCATACTCCTCCCCTCCACTGGCTGGTGATGTCACTGAGAGGAGGCTGTCCTTATGATAATGAAGCATACTCCTCCCCTCTACTAGCTGGTGATGTCACTGAGAGGAGGCTGTCCTTATGATAATGAAGCATACTCCTCCCCTCCACTGGCTGGTGATGTCATTGAGAGGAGGCTGTCCATATGATAATTAAGCATACTCCTCCCCTCCACTAGCTGGTGATGTCACTGAGAGGAGGCTGTCCTTATGATAATGAAGCATACTCCTCCCCTCTACTAGCTGGTGATGTCACTGAGAGTTGGCGGTCAGTATTATAATCATGCGCACTCCTCCCATCCACTGACAAGTGATGAAAATGAGCGGAGGCTGTCCTTGTGATAACAAAGCATGATCTCCCCCTCCACTGGCTGGTGATGTCAATGAGAGGAGGCTATTCTTATGATAATGAAGCATACTTCTCCCCTCTACTAGCTGGTGATGTCAATGAAAGTTGGCGGTCAATATTATAATGATGCACACTCCTCTCATCCACTGACTAGTGATGAAAATGAGCAGAATCTGTCCTTATGATAATAAGTACATCATCATAACGGTGTCTACTGTTTTAAAGAGCAAATATCCGGTACTAATGTCCGCAACCAGCCGTAATGTCGGTTGCAGACTTCAAACCCTTCAGATGCCATGGTCATCCACATGTGCGTCGGCGCCCTTTGGAGGGGATCGGAGGAGCTGGAGCATGTATGCAGCAGCCTCTGTGCTCCTGTGTGTTGGTATCAGAGATGTACTCAGCACTGAGGCCTCAAAGCAATACATTTAAAGGATTCGTAACAGGGATGACCAAAAGGTCCAGGATCACCTAGTGATATTTTGCTTTTAAAATGATTAGGGTTAAGACCAGATGCCGAACGTAGTTGATGGATCAAGCATGGCCACTGGATTATTGCAGCAACACTGTCCCTAGCGTCACGTCTCTCCCCATGCTCAGCTCACAGTGAAATGTTGGAGACCGGGTGGGATGAGGCTTTTTATAGGGCTGTGACATCACAGGGGATGGCTACCTGCTGATTGGCTGCATGCTTGGTTACAACCATCCTGCTTGCACATTATAGGAAAACGCACCAGCCTACATGAGCTCCCACGATCTCGGCCACCAGAGAGGCCGGCATTTTTTCTTAGACTGTGCAAGCATGACCACCACTGATAGATTATAGGGTGGTCATAATCATGGAAACAGGCAGTGTATAATGTGATGAAAATATTAATCCAGCCAGCAGAGGAGACGATATGGAGAATCACAATATATTAGTAAGTTCCTTGCATTAACTTCCTTGACACTTTTACAGATAAAAATACAGAAATATTTCTCCACATGATCAGCTGATATCATAGACAATGTCCAACAACATATCTTTTTCTAAAACATTTTTTAAAATTTTATTCAGAAAATGTTATTCATTTTAAATTAGTGTACCTGACTTGTTGCGTCGAGGTTATACTGAAGTGGACTCCAATTTACACTTTTATTTATTATATTATTTGAGTAATGTATCTCCCTCCATCTAGGGTTCAAGGTCCTCTAATAAATGAAATGAAAAATGTTAAAAACAGTTGAATAAAGTTTTTTAAAATAAAAATATAAAAAAATTTGAAAGAAAATGTTCCCATTTCTCATATTTATGTTAAAATAATACAACTGCTAAAAATTCTCATGTAATTTATCTTGTGTGGTGACAATGTAAAGCCTCCATGCCAGAAATGTAATATGTCACCTCCCAAAAAAATTGAATAAGTTAAACAAAATAAAGTTAAGATTTTGAACAACATTGTGTATACGCTGGTGAATGTGTAATCACCTAACGAACATCAGCTTTCCTTCCTCAAGAAAGTTATGAAACAAGTCCATAAGGTAAAACAAGGGAAATTGATTATAAGTGGGGATTTTAACACTGTTGTTGACCCTTCTCTTGATTCTACTAATCTCTCCAGATGAACACCATCAAACCTAGCAGCATTCCTCCACTCCGAAGGTTTGATTGACGTGTGGCTGGCTCAGCATAGCCAAGAAAGGGATTATACATTCTTTTCTACCATACATTCCTTCTATTCTAGGCTAGATATGTTTCTAGTTGACACAACGGTGCTTTAAGTTTTATGCACAGGGAGATAAGGTGGGTAAGCTCCTGGCTAACAAATTGAAACAGCATAGAACTAAAACCAGAATACCATACTTGATGCACTTAGAGAAATTGCCGAACAATTTTGCATATTTTATCACAATTTGTATAACTTGGGCGACACAATCCCCTTACCAGATAATTATGAGTCGCTAGTTAATGATTTCCTGAATAAAGCAGACTTACCGTCCTTAACCCCCGCTCAATTAACCATTTTGAATGCCCCAATTTCGGAACTGGAACTGAAGAAAATATTTTTTTCTTAACCGGCCGGGAAGTCACCAGGATCGGATGGCCTGTCTAATGAGTACTATAAGCAATTTTTCCCCCAACTTAAGCCCCATCTATTTGAAATCTTTCAAAAACTAATGTCAGGATCCCCCTTCCCTACAATGCTGCAGGCAGTGATTGTAGCACTTCCGAAACCGGGCAAGACTACCGACTACCCCCAGAACTTCCGCCCAATCTCACTGTTAAACACAGACATAAAATTGCCAAATTAATAGCACATAGGCTATCTCCCGTGCTCCCATTCTTGGTAAAAGATGACCAATCAGGATTTGTGCAGGGACGTCAGGCGTCTGATAACACGTGGAGAGTTTTTGAGCTTCTTAATGTGGCGGAATCAATCGGGATCCCATTGGTGGCAGAGACTTTTTTACGCCGAGAAGGCGTTTGACCGCCTTCGTTGGTCATATGCCTTCTCTGTTTTAGCTAAACTGGGGTTTGCAGGCCCTATTATTCATGCCATCAATGGGTTGTACACTAGTCCATCTGCAAAGATTTTGGTAAATGGAGTATTATCAAATAGTCTTCTCATAAATAACGGCTCGTGGCAGGGGTGCCCACTATCTCCCCTAATTTTCATTTTAGCTCTTGAGCCTCTTGCACAACATATTTGCCTCTGTGAAGCAGTGGAAGGTATAAGGATCATAGACGGGTCTTACGTAATCTCCCTTTACGCAGACGACATTATTCTCACGGTGATGAATCCCAGCCAATCTTTGGAACATGCCTTTTCCATCATAAATAACTTTGGACAGCTCTCTTATTATAACCGTAACAACTCAAAATCTTAGGCTCTCCCAATAAATATTTCACCGCCAGAGTTAGTGAGTTTAAAAATATGTATCATTTAGATTGGCAGGAATCATCGCTCCAATATTTGGGGATAAAATTGACAAGCCCTTGCTCACTTGCCTATCAGAGTAATTATGTGCCTCCGCTAACGGTTATGGCCAAGGATTTTGATAGTTTTAAGATGAAGGAGGTTTCCTGGACCACATTGAGGTGGTATTTCACACCTAACAGGATAAGCCTCATGTACCCAGGGACCTCAGCATGTTGCTGGCGACAGTGTGGAAAGACAGGGACCTTGTACCACATTTTGTGGAAATGTCCGAAGTATTTTGGCACTCAGTATTTATACTAATTGAGCAGGTTGTGCAGATACACGTAAAACCTTCCCCAGCACTAGCATTACTATTTATTGGAATTACTATTTTCCCTCCCGACATTAGGCGACTGTTGGGTCAAATCCTGATTCATTCTAAGTTAGTGGTCACACGGCACTGGAAATCGCTGGAACCACCAACTATTAGCGAGGTTGTCTCTGCCTTGAATATAACGTGTCATTACGAGAGTAGACTTCCAGCCTCGATGATTAACATGACTCTTAGAGATAAAACTTGGGGCCCTTGGCAAAAGACTCACCATTATGTTCAATAATATATTACTAGTATGTAAGTACGCATGTGATGCTTTGGAATTACTACGTCGATCTCCCACCGTCTCCGCTCAGCCAACATTTGATCTGTTTGAGTTATGTTCTTCTGGTCTTTTTAAGATATAGGACCATAAACTTTAACAATATGTTGTTACTCTAATCTGTCATTATTGTAGCTCGATTGACTCCAGGTAGGCAGCATCCGAGTGGATGCCCTGGAGTCGCTGCGAGATTCTCTCATTACTAAATGTTGCTCGCATGACATGCATTTTATTTCATACTTATTCATGGTTGTGACCATGTGACATATCTGTATTTTGGCAAGACCGTGCCTAAGCACGTGAGTCTCATTATATGTACAATTGTTTTTGTTTGTAAACTACTTTTATTGAAATCAATAAAAAATGATTATACTTTAAAGTTAAGATTTTACCATGTAAACGAAACCCTAAAGACAAGGTCGCACCAAAAATGTTTGTAAAAGTTATACATTAGACGTACCCCAAACTGGTGGCATTAAAAATACAACTCATAATGCAGAGGGGCCTCCTATAGTAATGCAAATGGAAAAGTAAAAAGTTTAGTCTGTTGAACAAAAAAATTGTTGTGCCATAAAGTCTAACATTTGCAGCATCTTGAATTCTCCTTGTATGTTTTTATGATCTGAATTATTGTCACACAAGGCGGTGGTCATCAGGAGGTGATGAAATATCAGGAGGTGACTCGCGTCTCCTGGAGGAACAATACCTGCATTAAGTGCGTCAGAAGGAGAACTGACAGGGATCTGGTCCAGAACCATGGAAAAAACTTCCTCATCGTCATCTAATGAGGAGTCCTGCAGCTTTATAATTTGCATTGTTTATCAGCTTCTCACCTATGACATTGCATGAGGTGAAGCAACTTTCTAATATACAGTATTTTGTGTTTCAAGCCCTCAAAGATCACTGCTTGTCAGTAAAATGGACTTATCAGTTTAACTTCAGAGAGTGAAAACTGGAGCAGACTTAAAAGGAATCTGGCAGCAGTTTTGACTATGCAAATCTACTGAGAGCGCAGTACTTGACTTATTTTTGGCATTTAAAAAATGCTATGGATTTATCACTTAAGTGTTTTTAGCATGGCATTTTTAATCACATCAATAATTTTGCAGACTTTATAGAAGAATCTGTCTGAAGAAAAGTTGTAGAAATAATCAGTTGGCACTCTGGAAGAAGGTGGGGGTGCTCGTATCCTGGATTGCAGGCCAATACATCCAAGGGGAAGAAGTGGATCAGCACTCACTGTTTGATGCTTTATTGGCCACAATTTACCATCAATTAAAGGTGCAGTGGCCTCATGACAGCTGAGATAGGTCATTATATTCAGATCTGAGGAGGTCCGTAGAGGTTGTGGTTCTTGGTCCAAGCCATATGGTCTCTTCATTTCTTGTATCTTCCACACCCAGAACTATTGTACTCTTAGTAGCTGCCATTCAGGTGATTGCATTTCTTCCTTATTTAAGTAAATTAGGTAAAGCTACAGTACCTAGAACTGCCACGACTAAGGCTATTTTCACATCTGTGGCAGCAATTCCGACAGAGAACAACCTGTTGGAATTCTTCGGATCTGGCACTGCCGAATGCAAATGGAATGCCCACCGGCCCTGTTATGTATAATGGGTCCAGCAGAGATCCAGCCACCTGATCCGGCAAAAATGCTGAGAATTGGCCGGACACTAATAACTACATGCATGAGGCGGCCGGATCTCCGTGCCACAGAAGTGAAAGTGTGCCAATGTCCTGTAAGAGGACTCTGAACTGCCTGGTCTAGAGAAAAAAGGAGAAAAGCTAACACAAGAGATGGACGGAGTATAAAGGTGCTCAGTAGTGATGGCGAAGTTATGAAAAATTTGAGAACCCTGCTTCGCTGAATTTCACAAAGAAATTTGATTCTGGATGAACAACTTAATCAAGAAGCCTATCTCTTTGTATGTAGTGGGTACAATGATGGGGAACGGCAAGCACCCTGACCCCTATCAGATGCCACATTCATCGCTGATCGCGGCATCTGCAGCTACAATTTAGGCCTTTCAGGGGTTAATCAGAGTAAAAAAAAAAACACTGCATGGCGTCACCTCATGCGAGATGCTTGCAATGGCCTCTTCGCGCACAAATGGATGAGGTGAGTATGTTTTTTTTCCCCTGCCCGTTTAGGAAAAATTAATTTCAGCTTCACGGAGAATTACATTTTCCTGAAATTTGGATCTAAGTCAAAACCAAAATGACCATGTGTTCATACCCTAAGTGGGTACCATTCCTCTGTACAGAGGGTTATCAAATATGAAAAGGCCACTGAGCGTTCCTCAGTTTTTTAGGCCGAGAGTCATACGTTTGAGTGACCTAAATGCAAGAGAAAAGTTAATATAAAATTGATGAACATTTAATTAAGTTATACATTATATCTAAACCTGTTCTGCAAGGTTCCTCCCTTCCTTCTTCCTTGAGTGACCAGTATAAATAACCAACATCTAATTAACATCTCAGCAAGGTCTCCAGCAGTCAGACATGTCTTCAGTGACCAGCCTCATCCTACTGCTCGCCTTCAGCTGTGTGAGCACTCAAATCACCTCGGCATTACCTGATACAGAAAAGATATTACCAATACCTGGTGAGTAACCAAACTCATTGTAGAAATGGTGAGTAACTAAACTTAGTGTAGAACTTCTGGGCTTCATATTTAAACATTGAAAACTTGAACATAAGAATTATTTATGGAGGGGAGGATGTCTACACTGTGGTTTGTTTGGCTTGATGTAATACTTTGTCTTTAAAAGGGTTCTCCTTGGATGATCCATTCATGTGAGGAGGATCCTGGGACATTGATCAGCAGTGATGTCGCGAACATAAAATTGTCCGTTTGTGAACAGCGAACGCAAACTTCCGCAAATGTTCCCGAACGTGCGAACAGTGTGAACCGCCATAGACTTCAATAGACAGGCGAATTTCAAAAACCAAAGGCACTCCTTCTGGCCACAATAGTGATGGAAAAGTTGTTTCAAGGGGACTAACACCTGGACTGTGGCATGCCTGAGGGGGATCCATGGCAAAACTCTCATGGAAAAATACCTAGTTGACGCAGAGTGTGGTAGTTGTAATCGCAATGCGATTAATACAGGTTATATTAATCACATTGCGAATTCAACTTAGAGCTGGGTTCCTAATAGTTGTATTGCTAGAATATAACGAAGATTGAGAATATAGCGCTATATTCGCAATCTTCGTTATATTCTAGCAATACAACCATTAGGAACAGATCTAAGTTGTAATCCCAATGCGATTAATACAGGTTATATTAATCGCATTGCAATTACAACTACTAACACTGAGCTTCAGAATGAATCTAAGATGGATGCTGTCCTTGCTTTTTGATAGTAGGTGGGAGGGTCTGGGAGGGAGACTGATGTACTAGCCCTAAAAAGGGCTTTTTGGGGTGCTGTCAGGACGCTGTTCTTACAGCAGAGATCAGATGAGTCTTTCAGGACTGGAGTGGACACTGAATTCACTAGCCTAGCTATCTATTTCCCTATTAAATCAGTAGCAACCACACTGTCCCTCCTCTCACTAAGACTGCAGCTTCCGAATTAATCTAAAATGGATGCTGTCCAGGAGATGGGAGGGTCTGAGAGGGAGGGTATGCTGCTGATTGGCTGGAATGTGTCTGCTGACTGTGAGGTACAGGGTCAAAGTTTACTCAATGATAGGGGGTGAACCTAACATCGCATATGTTCGCCCGCAGCGACGAACGCGCACAAGCTATGTTCGCCGGGAACTATTCGCCGGTGAATAGTTTGGGACATCTTATTTGCGAATTCAACTTAGACCTGGGTTCCTAATGGTTGTATTGCTAGAATATAACGAAGATTGAGAATTTAGCGCTATATTCTCAATCTTTGTTATATAATTCTAGCAATACAACCATTAGGAACCCAGGTCTAAGTTGTAATTCGCAATGCGAATAATACTTACAATTATTAATCGCTTTGCGAATTCATTTGATGCCTCTATTTGATTGTATATGACGGTTGACTATGACTACCACCAACGTTCTGCTGCCTCCAAAGCAAGATATCTGAACCCCCCAGGGGCCATTTGGGCGTTTTTGATATTTTTTTGTGTATTTTGCCACATTTGGTTGCATATTTACATTTGGTATAGGCAAATATGGTAGTCTAGATCATGTGTCTATACCAAAACCTAGGATCATTGTTTGACAGCATATTTTCTAAGCCATGTAGCTGAATATAGATTTGGGCAGAGTAATGATCTAGACCAGGGCTTGACAAATTTCCTTGGAATCTAGGAGCCAGCTAAAAAAGTTAGGAGCCAGATGGAGCCGCGTCATAAAGCCCCCAATAGATGCCCCCATAGTGCCCCCCCCACTTCTCCATAGAGCCCCTCAATAATGCATCCCAGTACATAGGGCCCCCCGTAGATGCCCCCATAGTGTTCCTTCCCCTTTTTCTCCATAGTGCCCCCCATAATGTGCGAGTATATAGGGCCCCCCATAATGCTTCCCCTCTTCAATAGGTTATATGACACGTCAGATGCTGCCAGCATCTAAGTGATCGCCACTTGCGGCTGCCATGACATGTGGAAACCCTTACAAGGATTACACGCAGGGGTGCACAACCTGCGGCCCGGGGGCCACATGCGGCCCTCGATACCATTCTGTGCGGCCCCCAAACATCTGGTAAAAGACATGTAGGTCTATGTCTTTTGGCTTCTTACATATATCTTTCATGTATTCTCCTATTAGATGGGAGTCCTAGAACGGTAACTAGATATTTATAGTAAATACTGTATGTTCAATACGCCAAAAATATAGTATTTCAGTTGGTAATACCCCTTTAAGTTTTATTTTCGGCCCTTAGAATTGGTTCAGGCTGACAATGTGGCCCCCATCCAGAAAAGGTTGTGCACCCCTGGATTACAGGGTCCGGAGGGGAGGGCAGAGGGGAGGGCAGAGAGGTCCGGAGGGGAGGGCAGAGGGGTCCGGAGGAGAGGGCAGAGGGGTCCGGAGGGGAGGGCAGAGGGGTCCGGAGGGGAGGGCAGAGGGGTCCGGAGGGGAGGGCAGAGGGGTCCGGAGGAGAGGGCAGAGGGGTCTGGAGGAGAGGGCAGAGGGGTCTGGAGGAGAGGGCAGAGGGGTCCGGAGGAGAGGGCAGAGGGGTCCGGAGGAGAGGGCAGAGGGGACCGGAGGGCACAAACACAGCGGGCACCATGACATTTTACTGAGCACTACAATCCCCAGCTGGCGCTCAGCCTCTGCAGTCCCCGCATCACTACAACGCCCAGCTCTTTCCCCCCCTTGTCATTCACTTTCCCCCCTTGTCATTCTTCCCCCCCCCTTATCATTCACTTTCCCCCCTTGTCATTCACTTTCTCCCCCCTCCCCTTGTCATTCACTTTCCCCCCTTGTCATTCACTTTCTTTCCCCCCTTGTCATTCACTTTCTCTCCCCCCCTTGTCATTCACTTTCTCTCGCCCCCCCCCCTTGTCATTCACTCTCCCCCCCCCCTTGTCATTCACTTCCCCCCCTTGTAATTATCTTTCCCCCTCTTGTAATTTTCTCCCCTCCCTCTAGTGTAGCGTGGCAGAGCTCTGTATGGTCCCACGGGTACAGGAGCTTTAGTTTCCTGTACCCGGGCGGACTGACAGGAAGTGCACACTGTGTGCACACTTCTTGTCAGTCCGGCTGCGTACAGGAGACAGATGCTCCCTGTACCGCGGACCATACAGGGCTCGGACACGCTACAATGAGGGACTGACAGGAGGGAGCGCTGAGCGCTTCCCTCCTGTCAGTCCCTCTCTTCATGCTGCGCCCGGGAGGTGCGCCCTCATGGACGCGCCAGCCCGGGCAGTGCTGCAGCCGCCTGAGGCTCTCTATAGAGCGCTCGGGCGGCTGCAGCATTAAGGGGGCCGGCGCTCTTAGTCCGCGCCGGCCCTGCGCCCTGGCACCTGAGAGAACGGGCTGACAAATACACAGGCGCCAGGAACAAATTCCTGGTCGCCATGGCGACCTAACGCCTGGTATTTGTCGAGCCCTGATCTAGACTACCATATTTGCCTATACCAAATGTAAATATGCAACCAAATGTGGCAAAATACACAAAAAAATAAACTAAAAAATTATAAAAACGCAGATGCGTTTTTTATGCGTTTTCTATCAAAAACGCCCAAATGGCCCCTGGGGGGTTCAGATATCTTGCTTTGGAGGCAGCAGAACGTTGGTGGTAGTTGGTGGTATATACAATCAAATAGAGGCATCAAATGGATTCGCAAAGTGATTAATAATTGTAAGTATTATTTGCATTGTGATTACAACTTAGAGCTGAGTTCCTAATGGTTGTATTGCTAGAATATAATGAAGATAACGAATATAGCGCTATATTCTCAATCTTCATTATATTCTAGCAATACAACAACCATTAGGAACTCAGATCTAAGTTGTAATCGCAATGCGAATAATACAGGTTATATTAATCGCATTGCGATTTACAATTACTATTACTGCAGCTTCAGAATGAATGTAAGATGGATGCCGTCCTTGCATTTAGAGAGGAGGTGGGAGGGTCTGGGAGGGAGGGTATGCTGATTGGCTGGAATGTGTCTGCTGACTGTGAGGTACAGGGTCAAAGTTTGCTCAGTAATAAAGTATAGCGGTGAACGCGAACATCGAATATGTTCGCCCGCCACAGCGGACGCGAACAAGCTATGTTCGCCGGCAAATAGTTCGGGCTATCTCTATTGATCAGCTCACAAAATGTCCCCCTGCAGGAAATCCCATTGATCAGCAGTAATCTATGAGTTTACATGTAGTACGTGTTCAATAAAGCACCTCCACAGGTGAAATGAAGCATTTCACACAATGCTGCTTCATGTATATTGCCTGGGTAATCCAGGACAAATCCTCCAGAAACCAAGAGGCGCTCTCTGTAACCCACTTTAGTGAGGAGATGAGGATCCTAAACAGAATTAACTCATTTACTAATACACGTATACGGCAATGGGTTTTCTCTACCCATTGTAATGACAGATTGTGTTTAAGAATGTGGCACTGGAGATGATCAATAGTCACAAATTTAAGAACTATGAATAAACCTAAAATATTAATGCTAACACTTTTCCACCATGCAAAGTACAGCAGGAAGATGGTTAACATGTCACATCATAGTACTGTCATTATATGGTCAAACCCCACTCTAAAGGCCAGGAACTCTGAATACTCCAAACAATCTTATGTACCTCGCTGCTCTCAAGTATACGACCTGGACTGTCGACCACGCCTCTGTCTGCTGTGCAGATCGTCACACCTGGGCTTCTCAGCTCCGCTGTTCTAACAGCTTCAGCTCTGCTTAACCACTTACTCAGCTCTGCTTCATCCAGCTAAAGCTTGCTCCATCTGCCTGCCCGGTGCTTGCATCTGGCTTTCTGGCAAGCTCGGCCAATCCAGGACTGTACTGGATACAGAAAAATATAGATTTTGGGCACTACACTAGCCCAGAGATAATGTAATTTTTACAATATACACTCTATTGACTTGCTGTAAGGTACTGGATACAGAAAAATACAGATTTTGGGCAATACACTAGCCCAGAGATAATGTAATTTTTACAATACACACTGTATTGACTTTCAGTAAGGTACTGGGTACAGAAAAATACAGAATTTGGGCAATACACTAGCCCACAGATAATCTAATTTTGACGATACACACTGTATTGACTTACTGTAAGGTACTGGATACAGAAAAATACAGATTTTGGACACTCCACTAGCCCAGAGATAATGTTATTTTTACAATACACACTGTATTCGGATATAGTTCTATATTGGATACTATTGTTCCAAATAAAATGTATTCTCTGCTGGTATTCTATATATACGGTTGTGGGCTAAACACACACACAGATGTGCCCAAAACTAGTTAACTATGTCCAAAATATAAATCACTCTCTGCTGGAGTAACTAATATAACAGTTGCGGATTGAACGCACAGATGTGGCACAAGTTAGGTTAATTTCCCCAGAAAAAATAATTTCTCTGATAGTGCAGTGTATATCTCAGTAGCAGGCACACTGTAGTGAATAAGCCCCTTTTTATAAAGTCTGCCCAACACACTGCTTTATGATGGCGTATTGTAGATGTCACTATCCTGAAATCTTTCTGTCTTTTAGAAGTTTGGTACTTAAAAAAGCGATTTTCAAGCCCTGCACCATCTGTCCCTTCCTGATGACGTCCGTCCCTGATAGTACTGAAGTGCTGCATTGCTGTCAAACACACACTGTAGTCCTTAAAAGGACTGTTAGGTCTTTCAATAAGGTTTTTGGTGTTAAAGCTGTGAATTTCCAGCAAAACGCTATCTGTCCCTGCCTACTGTCTGCTCTCCCTGATGCTGAATGAGCCGAGCGCCGGACCTCAGCTCCTATAAGAAATGGTATCAAGTGTTCCGGCCAGCCAATCAGTGTAAGGTTTACAGCTAACATGGCTATGGCCTTACACTGAGGGGAATTATTTACCTGGACCTTGATTGGCTGCTTAGAAGGCGGCAAACGTGCAAGGAGGAGACTTGAGCAATGCGATGAATACACATGGTGTTCGGCCGAGTAAAGGCGAGCGCCGAGCATAGCGATGTTTGAACCAAACCAATACTCGTCCGAGCATGCTCGCTCATCACTAATCTTATGGCATCAACGTGGCTAACCTCCCTCTTTCACTCCACCAGCATCCTTGCTATATGATGGCACAATGCCTAAGGGTTCCCATGACTTTCAAACCTAACAAAGGCCATGGACATGAGCATATTAGGTTCCACCTAAGGCAGGGTCTAACTGATTGCTGTAAAACATAAAAAACAATCACAATTTCAGTTGCATTCTTAAGGTGTAAATCTGTATGCAAACCGATATCATTTGTTTACGGATCCGGATCCGTTTGACAAATGAATTGAAATACAGGATCCGTCTCTCCGGTGTCATCTGGAAAAAACGGATCCGTTTTTTATTATTTTCACACTTTTAAATACCGGATCTGTAAATGCAGCACTAATACATTTCAGTGGAAATTAATGCCGCATGCTGCGGTATTTTCTCTGGCCAAGTACCGTAAAAAAGACGGAACGGAAGACATCCTGATGCATACTGAACGGATTGCTTTCCATTCAGAATGCATTAGGACCAAACTGATGCATTTTTTTCCGGTATTGAGCCCCTATGACGGAACTTAACATCGGAAAACTTTATCGCTAGTGTGAAAGTACCCTAACCTCTTCTTTTTCAAATTATTCTAATTACAGTAATACTACTATACCTATGACATTTCTGGTTGACCTGTGGCCTCTAATGTGTTCTGTGTCCTTGTCATATTTTTTCTTACACACCTGTGTTTAACTTTCAGTGAAGCCGGGGACCTGTCCAGTGGGTGTGTACGACCTAAAGTGTTTACTTCTATTGATTAAGCACTTACCAGAATGTAACTCAGACCATGACTGTACGGGGGAGAAGAAATGCTGCTACTCGGAATGTAACATGCTCTGCCTGCCCCCTCTACAAGGTAAATGGGGTGAGATGGAAATCATAAGATAAATGACTGTGGGGAGCCTTCTCATCTGGATCACCAGGACTAATCAGGACTGCTATCTGATGGGGGTAACAGTAATTAGTAGGGACCACTGGGGCAGTATTGGATCTCAATACAGTTACTAGTGAAGACCATGTGGAGCTCACTGGAGGCTATTACCATTACCAGTGGGAACCACAGGGGACTATATTAAGGAGATCAAAGATGTTTTTGAACACAGCTACTTCCAACTCTCAGGGGTTGGAAGTGTCTACAGCTGCTATAGTGGACCACATGGATGTGCATTGTAATTGATCGCTGTTACTAGTGGGAATAAGAGTTACTAGTGGTGACCACAGGGGGCAGTATTGGAGGGGATCATCAATAGTGGCAGAGATCATCAGGGTAGGTATCACAGAGGGTATCACAGTTACTAGTGAAAACCATAGGGGTCAGTACTGGAAAGGATTGACATTTCTGGTGGAGATCAGGGTAACTACTGAAGGGAATCACAGCTACTAGTGGCAACTAGTGTTGAGCGAATTGACTTATCCAAAGTGGAATTTGCTGTGAATTTCAAGAAAAAATTTGATTTGCCGCAAAGCCAAATTTCATCGTCCTTCATGATAATGAATCGATTTTTCCTGAAATGGCTGTAGAAATAAAAACCATACTCACCTCATCCATTTGCCCATCCCAACTGGAGAGATTTTGTGCAGTGTCGTTAATCAAGATGGCCGCAGCAGGCTCTTTTTGCGATCAAATGGATAAGGTGAGTGTTTTATATATTTTTAACTGATTAACCCCTGAAAGCCCTTATTTTTAATCTCAGATGCCACGATCAGCGAAGAATGCGGCATCTGAGGGGTTGAATGGCAGGTGGCAGGCACAATCTCTGTTTTCCGTCATTGCGCCCGCTATATACAAAGAAATGTGCCTTGCGACAAAGTAATTCAAGCACAAAGCAAAGTTCTTTGTGAAATTCGGACAAAGCGATCAAATAGAATTTTTCTTAAATTTGTTCATCTAAAGTGGGAACCACCTTGCTGGGCTCCGTTCTCGATACGGTGTCAGGACTCTAGTTCGGCTTAGGAGTCCCTGCTCTGACTCCATATATAGCTATATCCATATATGGAGCCAGCGCTTGGGGACACCCCAGTGTATTTAAATCTAATTTCTGAAAAGTTTTTGCCAGGATTTGAACTCCCAGCGTTGTACATTAGAGGCAAGGACCTTATCCACTCAGCTAGCTGAATGCTAAACTGTGTCAAAGAAACCTCATAATAATTTCTGATGTAGTAAGGATTCCTATTCAGCAGAAGACTTATTTTATATTTCTGTGCAGGTTAACATGAAGCTCTATAGTGTAGTGGTTAACATCCTTACCTCTAATGTACAAGGTTGGGAGTTTGAATCCTGGCAGAAAAAAATGAGAAATAGCGATTACATTTATATATTTTATATATTTTTTTGTAATTGTAAAAAATGTATGGCACAAAATAAATGTGTAATTACCAAATTGCTCACCCAACACTATTCATAAGCAAATGGTCAAGTTGGAGCACCAGGGGATGGGGTGGGGTGGGGTGGGGGAGCTGAATACTTTGAGCACTGCTTTGTAAGCTAACATTTAGGGTTGAGCCAACCCGAACTGTAAAGTTCGGGTTTGTATCGAACTTTAGGGTTTTTGGTACCCAGACCCGAATATTTCCGTAAAAGTTTGGGTTCGAGTTTGGTGTTCGGCGATTTCCTGGTGCTTTTTGAAAGGCTGCAGGGCAGCCAATCAACAACTGTTTCACTTGCCTGCCCTTAGAAGCCATCACAGCCATGCCTACTAATGGCATGGCTGTGATTGGCTAAGTGCAGCATGTGACCCAGCCTCTATATAAGCTGGAGTCACGTAGCGCCGTATGTCACTCTGCTCTTATTAGTGTAGGGATAGGATGCTGCTGCTGCTGCGAGGGAGAGAATAGGAAAGAAGCTGAATAATATCTGATATCAGAACTTGTTTACTCAACGATCTAAATCCTTTTTTCTTGTGGGTGCAATGCAACTGTTTTTTACCCTGTCTTGACTCTGAGGCCTGTGACAAAGACTCTAATCTGTCTGTGAGTTAGGTTGGTGTCGGCGGACATTTTGTGCAAGTGTAGTGCACTTGCACCTGTACATGTGCCAGGGACAATAATTGAATCCAGTTATTTTACTTCAATGGGCAACATATATTTATTTTTTAAGTGCACCTGCACTGCATATGTGCCAGGGGAAGGGAAAAATAATATAGTTAACCCATCTGTACTGCAAATCTGATAGTGAAATAAAATCAGTAAATACAACTGTGACATTGTTAGTGAAAAATACACTTAATTTTGGGCACAAAGTACATTTGCGCCCTGCACTGCACTAGTGGTAGTGAAATAAATTCATTTAAATCCATCTGTTTCATTTGTGGGTTAAAAAAAACATTTTTTTTTTCAATAAACTCCCTTTTCTGCCTGCACTGAAACTCTGATAGTTAACAATAATTAGTAAATCCATCTGTTTTACTGTGGGTAAAAAAAATCATCTTTTTTTCCCTATAAAGTACCTTTGGGGCCTGCACTGCAAATCTGATAGTGAAATACAAAGTAAAATCAGTAAATGGATCTGAGCGGCGTCCCGCTCCAACAAATACAGCGGCGTCCCGCTGAGTAGGCGATCGCAAGTAGAGAAAGTTCGGTCTTACCAGATCTCTAATGTAGATCTCTCCCACCTCTCCGTCTGTAGGTACGTAGGTATCGGGAGTCCACGGCCTGAAAAGGTGCGTGTCGGCGTCTTCCTACACGTGGTGCGGTGAAGTCGTTAGTAGTTCCGCTGTGTCAGGTGCCGTACAACACGCATAATGAACTGGCAGTGCAGAAGACCAATAAACTTCTCCAAAGTCTCCAAGATATTGTCAGTGGACTAACTCGGTATCGGGGGTCAGCAACCAGACACGTTTCGGGGTGTGCAGGTAAAACCCCTTCCTCAGTAGTTACAGCGGGACGCCGCTGTATTTGTTGGAGCGGGACGCCGCTCAGATTCATATACAAGTGGACGATCAATTTGCACAGTAATACAGAGATATCAATTCCCTCCTTGGCTGATTGGAGTCGATCTTTTAATTTGGAAGAGATCCTGCTGGTTCAAAAAGGCACGAGGACACTTTATTATATTTATTATTATTTATCCTTTATATATTTGCACTATACTATTGTCTGTTTTATTCACTTTTGTCACATTGTTATAATTATTATATTTGATGCTTTTTGGTATTAGCACATGGCACTTTAATTAATCTTCACAGATTTTATAAATTTTATACGAATAAATTCCACTACCTGTGACCCATTATCCGGTGTGTGCCCTACCTTTTCTATTTTTTGTAATTTTTCTACGATTTGGTGAGACCGTTAGGTACGGAGCACCACTTATAGTACTTGTATCCCCTTGTGCGACATTCCATTTATTTTAAAATCAGTAAATACAACTGGGACATTGGGGTTGAACAAAATGTTTTTCCAAGTAACCCTGCACTGCATACCTGACTGGGAAATATATTCAGTAAATTAGGTGGCGTTTCAGATTTTTGGCTGATCTGTACCCCTTCTTTCTTTCAAAGTACCCCGGCACTGCATAACAGACAGGGAACTTAATTCATTACATTTGGCGGTTACATTGTTGCCTGACATAAAGCCTTTTTTGGCTGTGAAGCCAAAGGTAGTCGCCAACAACAATGTGTTTTCTTTTTTTTTATAAATTGGGGTAGACCTCAAAACTTTGGGAAATATAGAAAAGAAAACAAAGAGTAAGTGTGCTGTAGTATAACAATGGTTGGGTGAGAGCGGTATACATGTCTATTCTGCATAAGGTACGAACAAGTCCTGTGGGATCCATGCCTGGTTCTTTTTAATGAATGTGAGCTTGTCCACGTTGGCTGTGGACAGGCGGCTGTTCTTTTCTGTGATAACGTCCCCTGCCGTGCTAAACACACGTTCAGACAATACACTGGCTGCAGGGCAGGCCAGCACCTCCAAGGCGTAAAGGGCAAGCTGAGGCCATGTCCCCAATTTGGAGACCCAGAAGTTGAATGTGGCAAACCCAGTGGCGTAGCTAGAAATGACTGGGCCCAACAGCAAATTTTTGAATGTGGCCCCCCTCCCCAAGTAATTTTTTAGCAACCTCTTTCATTCATGCCGCCCCCATTCCTGTGGCTACTAAAGATCGCTCTCTCAGACCAGACCCGGCAGCTGTTCTATCTGTTTTCTACACTGTCTATACTGCCACTGTATATAATTTCATTGTGTAATACTGTTGAGGGGGCCCTGGCAAAGTCTTTTACTCCTGCTCCATCTGGATGAGCCCCTTCTGGGTCAGGGCCCCAAAGCAGCCACTTTCCCTGCTTCCCCTGTAGCTACGACCCTGGGCTGACCCATCAGTCAGTACGTGTAGGCGTGTGCACAGATACTTTTCCACCATTTTGCTGAAATGCTGCCTCTTGCTAAGACGTTCCATTAGCTGGTGGTGCTGGTTCTTGTGGCGTGTTGACAAAGCTTTTCCACATTTAGGCCATGCTAACCCTGCCTTCTGAGGTGCGGGCGGTGACCCAGCTGCGTTGGCAACTTCTTCCTCCTAATCCTCTGCTTTAGCCTTGTGCTTTCACTGAGCCCCTGGTGTCAGGTGTGAATGCCATCAGCAGCGCGTCTACCAGCGTTGGCTTCTTCCGATCACGCTTTAGTGACGGAATTAAGGACGGAACGTTGTCCTTGTAACGGGGATCCAGCAGGATGGCCACCCAGTAATCTGCACAGGTTAGAATGTGGGCAACTTGGCAGTCGTTGCGCACGCACTGCAGCATGTAGTCGTTCATGTTTGCCATGCTGCCCAGAGGCAATGACAAGCTGTCCTCTGTGGGAGGTGTATCATCTGTGTCCTCTGTATCCCCCCAGCCACGCTCCAGTGATGGCCATAAGCTGTTTTGGGTGCCACCCTGCTGTGAACACGGTTTCTTCCTCCTCCTCCTCCTCCAGAACTGTGCCCTGGCTGGACAATTGCGTACCTGGACTATGTTGGTGCAGGAACCCACCCTCCGAGCCACTTGTATATGACTGGCCTTATAAGTTAAGGGTATGGCATGTATATAGTTTTGTTTGTTTATTTAGTTTATCTGACTTATAGTTATTTAAATATGTTTATAAGTAAATGTGTAAATAGTTTGTAAATGGGCATTAATGAGTGGTTTGAGTGAAGAGGGGGTGTAGGGTGGGAGGCTGGTCTGTTTTCTCTTTTTGAAATGTTCTTTGTATAGTTTTTGTTACGATTTATAATAAAAAGTCCTGATAACTGTGGAAATGTTACTTAACAATCTAACAGACAAATTTAATAAAATTATTTGCCTGTCAAATCTTCAGCTCAGGCCACAGGGGTTCTTGAGCACCAATAAAAGTGAATTTGTCCCACCAGAATCTAAGAGCTGGATTAACTGAATTGATTTTCACTGTCAGGTGTTTAGTAATTTCTGCACCACCAAATTCAGCACATGCGCCAGGCAAGGGATGTGTGTCAAACCGGCGAGGCTTAGAGCTGCTACCAGATTTCGCCCATTATCACACACCACCAGGCCGGGCTTGAGGCTCAGTGGCATCAACCACTCACCGGTCTGTTGTTCCTTGCCCGTCCACAGCTCCTGCGCGGTGTGGGGTTTGTACCCCAAACTGATGAGTTTCAGAACAGCCTGCTGTCGTGTCCCCCTGGCTGTGCTGATGTTGGTGGTGAAGTTGTTACTCTGAAAGGATGAGGAGGTGGTAGAGGAGGAGGAAGCGGAGTAGGAGGAGGAGGCAACAGGAGGCAAATAGAAATACTCGGGGGCGGAAGGACATGCGCCCAACTGCTATCCGCCTGTGGCCCAGCCGCCACTACATTTAACCAGGGTGCAGTTAGGGAGATAAACCTTCCCTGCCCATGCTTACTGGTCCACATATTAATGGTTATGTGGACCTTGCCACAGATGGCGTTGCGCAGTGCACACCTGATTTTTTCCGCCACTTGGTTGTGCAGGGAAGGGACAGCTCACCTCTAAAAGTAGTGGCGGCTGGGAACCACGTACTGTGGTACAGCCACCGCCATAAGTTTTTTCTAAGTCTCCATCCATCGCCACCAGACAGAATGACAGCATTTTAAAGGACCAGGAATTTTGAAATGCTGGCATTCAGGGCCAGGGATCGCGGGTGGGTAGGGGGGGTACTTCCTTTTTCTATTTCTATTTCTCTTTCTCTCCAGTGTTTGGGAGATGGACAGCATTGGAAGGTATAGTGGCTGGCCCATCCCAATGCCAAGAGGGGGCAATCCAACTAATAGCTTTAGATTGTGCCCCAGCTTCTGCTGGAGAGCAGCTCAGTCTCTCTAGTATATACTGCTGTTACATTAGTATTAGACTGTTGAATGTTACTGCCATAGTTTTGCATTGTTAAAATACATATCATCAACTGCAGAAAAGCCTGGTTCCTGCCCTAATCCAAGCAAACTGTGTAAGCGTCCTATTCTTCCACCGCTATGCAAATCTGACCAAGACTGTCCTGGAGAAAAGAAGTGCTGTACCCCAGAATGTCAACAGACGTGCCAGGACCCCTCTGCAGGTATGTGGAAAAAAGTTATTATACATGTGCAGGGAGAAATGTCTGGAGGAGGAGAACAAATCTTTAAAAGTTCTCTTTTCTACCTGTTGTCTAATATGAGACTTTTTCTGGTTGTCTGTGTATCTGCGGGGTAACCTGAAGCTCCTGCTCCCATCACATTTATAATCCTGTGGTCTTCTATTGTTGCAGAAAGATCTCTTTGTTCCCTTAGGTTACTTTCACACTTGCGCTGTTAATTAAACAGATTCATTTTGATTTTGCACATCAGGATGCATCCATTCCGTTAGGATGCGTTGTGTGAAATCAAAATGGTAAATAACGGTCACTAAATGCATTGAAAGTCAATGGGTGATGGATCAGTTTTTCTTAGCAAATAATTTTTATTTGGTTTTCAAAAATTTTATAACATACAATGCACCTAGCTGTATACAATCATCGTTACTCACTTAAGTAATTATTGCATTACTATTTAGTATGATATAAGTTTTCACATGTAGTTGATAAAAAAAAAAAAATATATATATATATATTTTGGCAATATCATCAATGTCATCTGAACATGAATGGTCATAACTAGAGTTGAGCGAACTTCTATTTTTAGTTCGGCGTCCAAGAGTTCGGGTTCGGGTTATCGTAGCATCCCGTTATGGATTCCGCTACCGCGGACCATAACGGCATTTGGAATCCATAAGGGCTGCTTCATTGAACCCGAACCCTGGACAACCTAAGGACCTGGGGTAGCGTCACCGTCATGTGATCAGTGCAGGGGCGTGGCTCAGCACTGGATTGGATAAGAGGTGATCCAGTACTGAGCCACGCCCCCTGCACTGATCACATGACGGTGACGTCACCCCAGGTCCTTAGGGTTGTCCAAGGTTCGGGTTCATTGAAGCAGCCCCTTATGGATTCCAAATGCCGTTATGGTCCGCGGTAGCGGAATCCATAACGGAATGCTACGATAACCCGAACCCGAACTTTGGACGCCGAACTAAAAATAGAAGTTCGCTCAACTCTAGTCGTAACATATTCTGGAATATTAATTGAAATATACAATAACAGAAACGGACAACGTTTTTTTTGGCTCCATAAAAAATTGATCCGTCACCATAGACTTATATTGTTTTCAGTGCCAGATCCGTTTTTTTTTTTCTATTTTGATGACCAGACACAGTGTTTGTGTCGGGTCACAAAACGGAATGCTGCAGGAACGGGAGACATCCTGATGCATCCTGAATAGATTTCTTTCCATTCAGAATGCACAAGGACTAAACGGAAACATTTTTTTTTCCGGTATTGAGATCCTCTGCTGGATCTCAATACCAGAAAACAACAACGCAAGTGTTAAAGTAGCCTTAGTCACTAAGGATTGAGTGTGACTGCTCCTTCTGAACCCATATAGCTAACCCCTTGCACAAGTTCACCCCCTATAGTTACCCCCCACCCTCTGCACCCTGGACATCTTGAAATTAAGTCTCCTCATTCCTTACATGTCAAGTATTCTGAAATTTGAAAAAAATGTTCTCCTCCTTCTTAATTGCAGTCATTCAGTTACCCAAACCCTAAGCCTGGGGGCTCCCAACCAGAAGATCTGTGATGTTGGCTGCAAAATTGGTTGTGAGGAGATGTGAAGTCTTCATTCCATGCTGAAGTGGATAATGGAAATAGATGCCACATAAGGGATCTCTCCACAAGAATAGAACTATGGTCCCTGCAATTCCACATGACATGCAATAAATCTGAATTATATCAACCCTTGTGCTTCTTGTCCTAAGTTACCCTGAGAAGAACATGGAGGGGAAAGTAAACCTACATGGGGTTATCATGTAACATCAAAGATTAGCAGAGCAGAAAAAAAAAAGTGAATGCAGAACTATTCACACTGTTCACTATGACCCCTATATCCTGACTGTTACAGGTGATAGAGTTAACTCGTGCAGTAAGTACAGTATATACTCAGGGTCAGACTGGCTCTCAGACTACCAGAGGATCCTCCAGTGGACCTAATACAAACTCTATACGGACACAATATGGACTGTATACTGTAGATACAGGAGAGAGAAAAAAAGTGCTGCCTTTGGAACTAATAACCTGGCACCTGGTCTATTGTTTTATAAATAAAAACATTAAATATGATTAAAGATATAAGGAGTTGGGCCTCGAGAATAATTTCCTCTGTTGGCCCCAAGGAACTTCAGTTGACACTAAATATAGTACTAGATCTGTATCTTGAAGCTCCTACTTTTGGTTCCTTCAAAGCCAACACCATAGACCAGTGACACATCTAGAAATGACTGGGCCCTACAGCAAATTTTTGAGTGGGCCCCACCCTAGCAACTTCTTTGCAACCCCCTCCTCCTGTGCAACCCCCACTCCTGTGGCTAGTCAAGATCACTCTCTCAGACTAAGCCAGGCAGCCGCTCCATATGTTTCCCACACTGTCTCTGTGTATAATGTTGTTTTATAATACTGTTGAGGGGGACCTGACAATAAAATCTTTTAGTCCTCCTCCTAGGTGGGCCCCTTCTGAGTTCGGGTATTAAAGCAGCTGCTATCCATATAGCTACGCCACTGACAAATGAGCTCTTACTAATCTTTGACCAGATTATTGAAAAGTCCCCTTCATGAAATAGGTATTTGTAGAGTAAGGTCAGTCATTAGAGAATGGAAAGCGCAGGATGTCTTCTGTATAAGTGAAGGAGGTTACAAGTCTCATGCTTCTAAACGCTGAGGTGGAGGAGACTGTTCATACATCAGCCATTTACCCGGGGACTTCACCAGTCACAGCTTAATGGAGAGGAAGGAAAACACATATGACAACAAGAGGCATGTGGTCTGAAGTCAAGAGGACATGAACATCTCTATCTAAGCCACAGTGTTGATGGTGGTTGAGGATGGTTCTTCTTGTGATTGGTAAGAGGGAAGGTAGATGAAAGAGTGAAAGTCCTGAAAAAAAGGTTGGTGTACTTTACAGGATAACCCCGGAGGAGATTTATTATGCAGCAAAAAGAAATGTTAACCCTCAAAGGTTAAAGGTCCAGAGCAAAATGTAATATTTTGGACAGACAAAAACTCTATCCGTTCAGTGTCCTAACCAAACAAATTTAGACTAGAAATACCAGGCATGAGCACATTATGAGCCTCTGATGTCAACATATAACCTGGGCTAGAACATCTCCAAATGGCAGTTTTGGTAAAAATTAGCTAAAGAAAGGACAACCAGTGTACTGGTGATGGGTGCCCAAGGCTCATTGATGCACATAGGGAGCAAATGTAGTACCCCAGGGTGTGCAGTACCATTGCTACACCCCGCTACTGTCTCCAATGGCTAACAATATAGTCATCTGTGTATTTATTCCAGGTTTATTCCTACACTGTGCATTCATAATATTGCTATGTAACTGGTACTACACACACTCCCAAAAAAACAAAGTGGATCCAGTGAATAAAAACAAAGAGGTCTTAATTTCTTCTGTTTAAAATATATAAAGAAAAGATATCCATACTATAAAACTGGCGCGTTTCAACCTATATAAACCATAAAAAGTGAGACTGGCACTCTAACGTACGGCGGACGTCAATACCTCAAATTAATATAACGGAAAATTTAATAAAATATATACTAATTAAATCACATGTGATTCAATATAAAACATATAACGGTAAAAAATTGTATTAAAACTCTGAAAAAGGACCCTGCAAAATAACAGTCCTAATATCCAACTTCAAATAGATGTAATCACATTTAGGCATATATTGATGCGAAACTCAGTGGAGATGTTAGGAAAACATTGTGTTTATCGCCTTCTATGTTATGGTATACCATATATGTAATATTAGACATTAGATGTTCAGAGTCTTCCTATAGCTGAGTGTTGTCCCGGTTATATTTATGAAATTAGTTTGATCTTACCGGTTCTGTGGACGTCTGTTGTCTATAGGTATAATGGCGTCTTACTTGTTCCTACGCAGCGTATGTTGTTAGTGCTCACGCTGGGCTCTTAATATCCGCACGGTCTTGATGATATTTCAATGGACGCCGTCCATACAGCCTCTCTCGTGGCCACTGCTCTCCGGCACTCACGCTAGAGTCAGTTCCGGGTATGTCACTTGGGCCGGGGCTAGGCTCACGAGAAGAGACTTGTGGTTGTCTAAGATGTTCGGTAGTAATATAAAGTTCTTTATTCCCAATTGTCCATGGAGTGTAAGATCTGTTTGAGCGGGGTTGTAGGACTCTAAAAGCGTTTCGGGATTAACTTCCCCTGCATCAGTAGCTACCCCCCCGTCCTTTTGCTAGTCAATTTATATCCTGCTAGGTCACTGGTAATCTCTAGTTCCGGATCCGATCCTTGCGTTAATTATCAATCTCGATCAGGTGATATCCCGGTGTATATATGCATCGCTAGTAGAATGTATTATATTATATAATCGATTATTGTGGCATAAAGTATACAACATTTCACCACCATACATATATACATATAAATCCTCTCTTATTTCACCATATGTGTAACTTAGTTTTTCACTTTATCTTTTGATCCACTTCCTGATCTGAAAGGATCTATATCGCCCTCTGGTCGCTTCTTTGATTTACACTTATTTTTCCCTTTTTTCTATATTTTCAAAACTGGTGCGTTTTCTATGCGGTTTTTCCTATACTTATGCGTTTTTTGGGTATAGTGCTCTTCTGAGTGTCTACAAGTTTCCCTATAGAGGAAAAGGTGTTTAGAAGTTGCTTTAGTCCTCAAATCTGAGTTGTATATTTCAAGTAATATTTACACTGTTCTTTGTAGAGGCATAGGTGTTAGTCTAATATGTTATTTTGAAGTCATTGTCCTACATTGTATGTTTGCACTTGTATTTCGAATTTTGAGGTCAAATGGATAGAACTAAGTGCGAATAAGCTTGGAGCAATATATAGGTATATTAAAAAATAAAAAACGGCAAATAATGGAACAATGGGAAGGAACAGAGAAACAGCCAATGGGAGAATGGTGGTAAGGGTGTGGGGACCTGTCTCCGAGAGAGGATCACAGTGCTGATAAACAGCCAGACATGTGATCCTCCATCGGAATACAGGCGCCCACACCAGGAAAGACTTAAAGGAATACAAAGATTTCCAAGTCAGCATTCAGGCCAGATGGAATGAGGCTGCCAAAATCATATATCTGTCTCAACTCTGCTCTTGACATTGTTTCAATATGTTTTCCTCCTCGCCAATGTTTTTCGATTTTTTCTAGGGCTACAAACATTAGTTCTTTAGGGTCTCGATTATGAACTTCATCAAAGTGTCTTGATAGAGAGTGTTTGGAGTACCCATTTTTAATGTTTGTCAAATGTTCCGAGATACGTACTTTAAGAGTTCTCTTAGTCCGACCTATATATTGTAATTTGCACAGACATTGTATCAAATAGATTACATTTGTCGAATTACAGTTGAGGAAACATCTAATATCCCAAGTAAAGGAATTTTGTGTGGAGGAAACTTTACATATTTTTTTCGGAAATTGGGTGCTTTTGCAGCCTATACATCGGCCACATTTGTGGAAACCATTCAGACCAATCCAATTATGGATTGATTTTGCTGTCCCTTGTTTTTTCTTTGTTGTTGGGGCTATTTTTAATCCTAAACTGGATGCTCTGGTATATGTGATCTGTGGGGCCACTGGTATCATTGCACCCAAAATTTTATCCTGTGTAATATGATGCCAGTGGCGTCCAATTATTTTTTCAATTTGCCTGTGTTGTGTTGTATACGGTAGAATAATTCTAAAGTTCGATGTTTTCTGGTCTTCCATTTTAGATTTCGGTATAAAAAAAGATGTTATCGGTAGTTTTCTAACTTTTTCAAGTGCTTGGTCTATGATTTGTGTGGGATATTTTTTGATTCAGAATTTATCTTTCATTTCATCTTTCACGAATTTGCGAAATTTCGTATATATTGCGAATATTCGCCCAAATATTCGCGAAATATCGCGAATTTGAATATTGCCCCTGCCGCTCATCACTACTCCTTATCCTCCACAATGACCCCATCATCCACTGCAGGGACAAATCCGGGCTTTCTCTGCGACAACTGGAAATCGGAACCATGGTGACCGACAACGGGATAAACATGGTGTCGGCACTGCGTCAAGGAGGGCAGAGCCATGCGCCCTGCATGGCACACATGTTCAATCTGGTTGTCAAGCGGTTCCTGAAGTCTTCCACCCATCTGCAAGAGATCCTAAAAATAGCCAGGAAAATTTGCAGCACTCCAGCCACTTGTACACCGCAAAGCACACCCTTCTTGAGCTGCAGCGGCAGAACGACATCCCCCAACATTGGCTGATATGCAACGCTTCCACCCGTTGGAATTCCACCCTCCATATGTTGGACCGACTATACAAACAGAGAAAGGCCATAAACGATTTCTCGATGATCCAAACAGACAGGAGTACTCCACTGTGTAACTTCAAAATCAACCATTGGCAGCTTATGCATGACACCTGCTGTTTGCTCAGGCCCTTTGAGGAGGCCATGTTATTTGTCGCCAGGACTACTGTATGAACAATGTCATTTCATTGCTTCATGTCCTGGAACAGAAGCTGGTAAATTTGGCTGGTCAGGGGACTGGAGACTTGGCAGCTAGATCTCACGGCCACAGGATCCCTGTGGGGGCTGAACTGGAGGAAAAGGAGGACATTGGAGCACAAGCAATGTGTAGCAAAATGGGTGGTTTTATACATAGGTGATAGGAGAGGAGGAGCAAGAGCAACCAGAAGAGATACAGGGCGATGAGGAAGACGAGGCAGAGGACCCAGACACACCGTGGCAGTATGCAGTAGAGATGGAGGCAGGAAGTTCCTCCGAGTCACTTTCTCAATTGTCCCATTGCATGCTCATTTGCTTGCGTAGTGAATGCGAAATTGTCAGCATTCGGCAGATGGATGACTTCTGGCTTTCCACCGTGTTGGACCCTCGCTACCGATCCAAAATGGGGGCCTTTTGAACACCCGCTGAAAGGGAAGACAAACTGAACTACTATAGAGATATCCTATGTAGTCAGTTGGCTGCTGCCTATCTGCGCCATCGTCCATCCTCTCGCAGGTCTGACCGGTAGGAGCCCTCTGCGCTCATGTTCCTCTGCCATGGTCACTGTGGCAGGGTGGGGGGGGGGGGGTAGGAGCACTTCCAGCTCCATTAGCAGATACTTGAGTCTAGAGTCGCTGATGATCAGCTTTCTTCATCCGCCTACTTCATCCCCAGCAGCAGCTAGTCCTGGAGCAGGACCTGAACCAGCAGGTGGTGGAATACTTGGACAGCACCCTGCCACCTCACATTGAAGATCCGCTGGACTACTGGGCAGCCAAAATGGATTTGTGGCCACAACTGGCAGAGTTTGCCCTGGAAAAACTGTCCTGCCCTGCCAGTAGTGTGGCATCAGAGCGGGTGTTTAGTGCGGCGGGGGCCATAGTTACCCCAAGAAGAACTCGTCTGTCCACCCAAAATGTGGAGAGACTGACCTTTGTCAAAATTAATCAGGCGTGGATCAGCCAGGATTTCCACCCACCAATTCCTGATGCGTCAGACTAGATCATCCATGCTGCCTCACCCAAACCTTGACAAAAGAGACCTGTTTCTTCTTGCTACCTGCCTTACCTACTATTCTGATGCTGCCACCCACCTAATGCCACACATCTGATGCTAAGTGCTACTTCTTTTACCCACCAACTTCAGCTGGCACTGGTATTGCCACTCACTTCCCCACTCTGTCACCAGGTCACTCTGTGGTCTCCTGGTGCTGCTGCCACCTCCATACTATGTCACCTTGCCACTCTGTAGTCTCCTGATGTTGCTGCCACCTCCACATTATGTCACCTTGCTACTCTGTGGTCTCCTGATGCTGCTGCTACCTCCATACTCTGTCATTGGGCCACCCTGTGGCCTCCGCCTGATGCTGCTGCTGCCGCTATCTCCACACTCTATCATTGTGCAACTCTGTGTCCTCCTGTTGCTTCTGCCACCTCCGCACTTTCATTGTGCCACTCTGTGGCCTCCTAAATTAAATATATAATGCAACAGCACTCTGAGATCCAAATGAAGTACAAAAAAGTATTTATATTGCTAATGCTATGCTTAAGTTAGAGATGATTGGCAAATGCAATTTGTACAAATTTATTTGAGCCCGTCTGCCAAACGTCAAGGCGATCTATGATTAGACGGGTTCCTAACACTAAACCACACATGTTTATGTGCCATAAACAGCTGCCATAACATTGAGGGAGCGTAGGTCCCACATGAATGCTGGGTCCCTTTTAATTTTTGTCATTTTGGTGCCAAAATGGCCTCTATTTAATCTAAAGAATACAGGTACCAACAAGCATGCAGAGCCCACTCCACACATCCCCTGGTGCCAAATGTCTACCAGTGTATGCACTGATGCTGCTGATGCCACCTCCACACTGTCATTGTGCCACCCTGTGGTCTCCTCCTGATGCTGCTGCTGCCGCCACCTCCACACTCTGTCAGTGTGCCACTCTGTGGCCTCCTGATGCTGCTACCGCCAACTCCACACTGTCATTGTGCCACTTTGTGGCCTCCTCCTGATGCTGCTGCTGCCACCTCCACACTCTGTCATTGTGCCACCCTGTGGCCTCTGCCTGATTCTGCTGCTGCTGCCGCCATCTCCACACTCCGTCATTGTGCAACTCTGTGACCTCCTGTTGCTGCTGCCACCTCCGCACTGTCCTTGTGCCACTCTGTGGCCTCCTGATGCTGCTGCTGCCACCTCCACACTGTCATTGTGCCACCCTGTGGCCTCCTCCTGATACTGCTGCTGCCGCCACCTCCACTCTCTGTCAGTGTGCAACTCTGTGGCCTCCTGATGCTGCTGCTGCCACCTGCACACCGTCATTGTGCCACTTGGTGTCCTTTTCCTGATGCTGCTGCTGCCACCTGCACACTGTCATTGTGCACTTTGTGGCCTTTTCCTGATGCTGCTGCCGCCACCTCCTCACTGTCATTGTGCCAGTCTGTGGCCTCCTCCTGATGCTGCTGCAATCTCCAGACTCTGTCATTGGGCCACTCTGTGGTCTTCTCGTACTGCTTCCACCTCACCACTATGTCATAGGGCCACTCTGTGGACTTTTCATGCTTTTCCTACCCTCCCCACTTCATTACTGGGCCACTATTTTGCCTTTTTGCCTGGCTGACATCATCCTTTATTTGACCCTACTTCTGATCTGTCAGAAGGAAGGAAAAATGAGATGTACAATGGATCCTGTCTATGTAACAGCTGTAACGCCTACAAGACATGGTCCTTATTTTGCATCAGAATTGGCTTATGATTTGGTAGAAATATACTGGAAAGTGATCCAAAATTTACTAACTATTTATAAAACATATCTTTTAATCGTATTATCTTATAAAATAGATGGGCCTCAAAATAAATAATATAAATAAACAAATGAAAAAAAAACAAAAGCTTCTGTCAAAATAAATAATCATAAAATCAATCCACAGATAAAGACAAAAAGCTTTTCAAGTAGTAGGGATAATAGTGCACCAGTAGTGCACTAATAGTGCACAACTCAGTTTTAGAGTTCCAGATCACCTTAATTCTCCCAACAGGCAAGGTGAAAATGTCCATGCGGAGAAGGAAGGGAACTGTTGCAGACAGAATGGGGACTGGGACTAAATGTCCCTGATGTTGCCCTACAATGGGGGTTAGTGATGAGCGGCAGGGGAAATATTTGAATTTACGATATTTCGTGAATATTTGTCAAAAATTCTCGAATTCGCGATTATTCTTTTGATTTCGAAAATCGTCAATGTAATATGCGTGTATTGCGCCAGCAATTCAGGCATGGGTCACTATTGCTGCATTTTTCAAGCTGCTAGAAGTTTCCTGAGAATGGACAAACTGGTTGGCACGGCAGAACATTACACTAGCTTTATATGCAGATAGAGGGCTCCGATATATTCACGATTGCGCAAATCGGCAATTAATGATGCACATATTTTTCCGCAATACGTGCAACTTCACATTTTTGCAGATCTGACTACATATTAGTGATTGGTGCACTAAGTATTGTTGTGAACTTGTGACATCACAGCACTATGTATGTAGCATGTATGTGTGGACAGTAAAACCTATCACACTACCTAACACCCTGCACTGGAACCTATCAGCTACACTATATCACTATCTAACCTACACTGACCATCTCCTACTATTTGTATAATATACATATATAAGCTAACTAACTAACTAACTAACTAACTAACTATTTAAGGTAATGACTCAGCGAAGCACAGAGCACAGCAATGACACTGCTGTCTCTCTCAGAACTGCAAAAAACTGCAGAAATGGCTGCTGGCGAGGTTCTTATATACTAAAGGGGTAGTCAACTTTCCTATTGGTTGCTAGGGTTGTTGCTAAGCTCAAACAAAGACATTGCAGCCTTCTCATTGGCCCACAAGCAAAAAGCAAGGAGGGATGATGGGTTTAGAGGGAAAAAAATCTTGAATATTCGCAAATATGAATATATAGCACTATAGTCTAAATTTTCGCGAATTCTCGAAGTGGCAATACTTGCGATTAAAATTCGCTATGCGAATATTCGCGCACAACACTAATGGGTGCTGCACTGGCCCTGATAGCCTAACCACAGAGCACCCGCCCTGACAAGTGCGACCCCGTCCAGAACCTCTCCCTAAACAAACTGGCCCTAGTTTGCCTTATCCTAGTTAATCCCTACTTGCATGTTTCGCTTTCAAGGACTCATCAGAGCAAACATGAGGGAGCTGGGCGTAGCATGGGAAATGCAAAAATAAGTACTGATGAGCAGCAGTGCAGAGCAAAAGATTCTGCTAATGCACCTAGATGCTGCAAAAATCATCGAACCAAGCCTATGGTGTGGCTTAGGTTCATGCTGCAATAGTCAAAAAAATGTTTGCCTTTGTCTGTGGATTGATTTTGTGAGGATTTATTTTTACAGAAGCTTTTAGTTTTTGTTTTCAGTTGTTTATTTATATTATTATCTTGAGCGACATCTATTTTATAAGATAATACAATTAAAAGTTATGTTTTATATATATTTATTGAATTTTGGATCACTTTCCAGTATATTTCTTCCAAATATACCCCCCTCCGTTTGATACTTTTTGGCATGGTGGGTTTCCTGGCTGGTGGCCTAAATACCGATACATAGCTTGATGAAGCCAAAAAAGTCTTTTCTGACAAAACATACATTCAAAAGAAGTTCACCCCATCTTTCAAAACGGCATTTAAGGAACTGAATAAATTATACAGGGAACATTTATCTAGTTGGTGGGAGGTTCAGAGCCTAGATAATAATATTAAACACAGCATCGTCCCTAGAGGTCTAAGGATCTCATTAATTCCTGTTTACAAACAAAGAAGTCCGGGGTTCAATAGTCGGTGGAAACAATTAGCTACCACTAGATCCTTACAATTTATGACATTACTATTGGAAAAGGAGAAAATTAATTTGGAGAACCTCAGTGGCAACCTAAAAGCACAAATTGAGGTCACCAAAACATTTTCTGTTTTACTGACAAAGAGAAACAATTGCAGACCTCTTTTGAAAAATATCAATACTTTCTGAGAAAATGCAAGCACGGACAGTTCAATAGAGATTTCGCCGATTTTAAGAAAATAAGGCCTACTCTGTGTTGAAAGATAAACTACCTATCAGAGAAACAGTCTCCGATTTATCTACTACTGAGACAGATCTCTCTGACAGTGAACGTGAACCATCCGGACCATCCACTAAAAACCAAATCAGAAACCCATATAGAAGAGGTAGGGGCCAGGGAGGTCGAGTTAGAGGACAATATTCAGGCTCTTTTTCTAAAGTTTTAGACCAAGGGATAAGTTTTCCCTTGAGAAACCGATCAAATACACAGGAGCAACAGGCCCAGAAATAATTTATCCATCAGACAGACCTTTATATCCTGTAGAAATGGCTGTTTTTAATAAAGGTCTGTCCTTCCTCCCCACACGTCGCTTTGATGCCTTCACTTGGATTAAGGACTTGCATCTTTTTGTCCGCAAGCTCAGATGGCACAAATTCTTTAAGAATATTGATAAGCATCAGTGGCAGGACCTGGGATCCCCTTTAGATTTCCTATGTGATCTCAAAATGTTATATAGTTTGGCTGAAGGAGGAAACCACCGTGAGAGGGAGGGCCCATTTACCTTTTTAAAAAACAAAAGTAAGAAAATGCCCCCTCAAGCGATTTATCATTTCTTGATGTTTTCCTTCAAGTTGTATCAGCAGATTTATCCAAACTATCTTCAGTTACATCACCCAGAAACTGTACTAGAGAAGAATGGGATGCAATCACTGGGATGCAATGGGAAGCAATGAAATTACTCTTCTCAATAACTATGAAACCTTCTGACAAGGTAATAAATACTGTAATCATTATTTCGGATGACTATAAAATCATGTGCCAACAGATAGTGTGTGATAGGGCGAATTATGACACACTTACCTCTAACCCTACTGATTCATATCTGATTGAGCTTAAGGACATCCTTTCACATGCTAAAATCAGGAGACTCATTTCTGAGGAAGAATATGATTTTCTTTATCCAAAATTCCAAGTTACTGCGACATTTTATAGTTTGCCAAAAATTCATAAAGGCACTATCCCCCTAAAAGGGAGGCCGATTGTCTCTGGGGTTGACAGCATTGGCCAAAATCTGGGGATCTATATAGATCGAATCCTTATGCCTTTCGTGGTGTCTGTACCGGCATACACGAGAGACACCATGGACCTCCTCAAGAGACTTGACGGGATCACCATCAATAAGCAGTCCATCTTAGCTAGCATTGATGTGGAAGCTCTTTATTCTTCCATCCTTTATGAGGCAGGACTTCATGCCGTAAAGCATTATTTGTGTATGAGGGGATGACAGTTTACAAAATCTGCTTTTTCAGACTTTGCAGAGGATCAAAACAAGAATGACATTGGTTTGAGATTCACATATGAGTCGAGTACAGAAACCCTCCCTTTCATGGACATTGGCATTTCCAGGAAGGGATCAGAGGAATTATCCACTACTATTTATAGAAAACCAACCTCAACTAATCATGTCCTTCATTGGAGCAGTAGTCACCCTACCTCCCTCAAGAGAGGCATTCCATGTGGACAATACTTATGTCTACATCGAAATTGCTCCAAAAAAATGAGTTTGTAAGCAGGCAGACGATCTGAGGGCTAGGTTTCTATCCGGAGAGTACCCAGACACCGTACTTAGAACAGCCTATCTGTCAGCCATATCTACAGCCCACACTGAATTATTGGTACCTAAAAGAATGACTGACACCGAACAAAAGATCCATCTAATTGCCACCTTTGATGGTGCTACAGATTAAGCCAGGGGGGTCCTTAACAGACACTGGCCCATTCTTTTTATGGATCCCAATATTAGGGATATTATCCATGAATATCCACAGATTACATTTAGAAGGGGCAGTAGCCTTAGGGACCTTCTTGTTCACAGCCACTACAGCCTTGTTCCCAAAAGTGGAACTTGGTTGGACCGTAAACCTGAGGGTTGCTTTTGATGCAGTGGCTGTGTGGCCTGCAGTACAATATAGACTGGCAAATCATTTTTCAGTACCAACTTACAATGCACTTTTCCCATCAGGGACTTCATTAATTGTCGTACTTGGGGGGGGGTAATTTATAAAATCACTTGTGACTGCCAAAAAGAATACATACAGTCATGTGAAAAAATTAGGACACCCTTTGAAAGCATGTGGTTTTTTGTAACATTTTTAATAAATGGTTATTTCATCTCCGTTTCAACAATACAGAGAGATTAAAGTAATCCGACTAAACAAAGAAAACTGAAGAAAAGTCTTTTCAAGATCTTCTGTAAATGTCATTCTACAAAAATGCCTATTCTAACTGAGGAAAAAGATAGGACACCCTTGCCCCTAATAGCGAGTGTTACCTCCTTTGGCTGAAATAACTGCAGTGAGACGGTTCTTGTAGCCATCTACCAGTCTTCGACATCGGTCTGAGGAAATTTTACCCCACTCCTCAATGCAGAACTTTTTCAGCTGTGAGATGTTTGAGGGGTTTCTTGCACGTACAGCCCTTTTCAAGTCACCCCACAGCATCTCAATGGGATTCAAATCTGGACTTTGACTTGGCCATTCCAGGACTCTCCATTTCTTCTTTTTCAGCCAATCTTTGGTTGATTTACTAGTATGTTTTGGGTCATTGTCATGTTGCATGGTCCAGTTCCGCTTCAGCTTTAATTTTCTAACTGATGGTCTCACATGTTCTTCAAGCACCTTCTGATACACAGTAGAATTCATCGTGGATTCTATGATGGTGAGCTGACCAGGTCCTGCTGCAGCAAAGCAGCCCCAAACCATGACACTTCCACCTCCATGCTTCACAGTTGGTATGAGGTTCTTTTCTTGGAATGCTGTGTTTGGTTTACGCCAAACATGTCCTCTGCTGTTGTGTCCAAATAATTCAATTTTGGACTCATCTGTCCAAAGAACATTATTCCAGAAGTCCTGGTCTTTGTCAACTTTATCTCTGGCAAATGTCAGTCTGGCCTCGATGTTTCTCTTGGAAAGCAAAGGTTTCCTCCTTGCACACCTCCCATGCAAGTTAAACTTGTACAGTCTCTTTCTGATTGTAGAGGCATGTACTTCTACATCAACAGTAGCCAGAGCCTGCTGTAGTTCTCGAGATGACACTTTAGGGTTTTTGGAGACCTCTTTTAGCATCTTGCGGTCTGCTCTTGGGGTGAACTTGCTGGGGCGACCAGTCCTGGGCATGTTGGCAGTTGTTTTGAAAGCCCTCCACTTGTAGACTATCTTCCGGACAGTGGAATGGCTGATTTCAAAATCTTTGGAGATCTTTTTAAATCCCTTCCCAGACTCATAGGCTGCTACAATCTTTTTCTGAAGTCCTCTGACAGCTCTTTTGCTCTCACCATGGTGCTCACTCTCACTTCAACAGTCAGGAGCACACCAAACTAAATGTCTGAGGTTTAAATAGGGCAAGCCTCATTCAACATGCAGAGTAACGATCTACTAATTATGTGCACCTGGTGTGATATACCTGTGTGAGATCTGAGCCAATTTAAGAGGGAATACATGTGAGGGTGTCCTATCTTTTTCCTCAGTTAGAATAGGCATTTTTGTAGAATGACATTTACAGAAGATCTTGAAAAGACTTTTCTTCAGTTTTCTTTGTTTAGTTGGATTACTTTAATCTCTCTGTATTGTTGAAACGGAGATGAAATAACCATTTATTAAAAATGTTACAAAAAACCACATGCTTTCAAAGGGTGTCCTAATTTTTTCACATGACTGTAGGTAAGACCAGAAGTAAATTGCATAGATGCATAGCGGAACACCTGGGGGCATTGAGAATATTAGGGACGCGGCTGTGTCCAGAAATGTCCATGAATACCATCAGGGTAACCCCAAAAGTATCAAGATCATGGGCTCACTGTGCCACACAATATACTGTATACCTCTAAACTCTGTAGTCTGCTCTATAAGCACCACATTATTTTGTGTCCGCCGCCACAAAACAATCTGGAAGTGTCCCTCCCGACTCGGCTCTTGATCTACCGTTGTTCCCGTCCGGCTGCAGGTGGGCGCTCTGACAGCTGTGTTGTGTGCTGCGTGTGCCGTGCTGATATGGGTGTGGCTGGAGGTGGGGCATGGAAGTGGCTGGAGATGGGACATGGGTGGGGCCTGGAAGGGGGCCCTTGATTTATTTTGCCTGGGGGCCCTGAGGGTTCTCAGTCCGCCCCTGTCTATCTAGCTAGTGATACAGTAAGTATAAAGAAGTATATGTTTAGTCTAAAGACCAGCGCAACTCAATGTAGTGTAGTATAGGCCGTCTGACTGTGTTAAACCTGATTTCCATCAGAAAGTACTTCCAATTAGTCCCAAAGATGGAAAAATGCATCAGAAATGCAACTATTTCTGTACTGCTCTGAATTTTCCCAAGGAGTAGATATGGGGCCCGAACTCAGAAGTGGCCCACCTAGGAGGAGGACTAAATTATTTTATTGTCAGGGCCCCCTCAACAGTATAACACAATAACATTACATACTGTGACACTGTAGGAAACAGACAGAGCGGCTGCAGGGCCTTGTTTGAGAGCGCAATCTTGACTACCCTCAGGAGTGGGGTTTGCAAAGGAGTTGGGAGTTTCAAAAAAGTTTCTGGGGGAGGTGGGCCCATTCAAAAATTTGCTGTGGGGCACAGTCATTTCTAATTACACCACTGGCTACTTAGTATGCACCGCTCTTGGAAGAGGCCTCAAGGATTGCCAAATTTCACAAATTCTTACAAGAGTTTGACTTTGAGTGATCTATTTTTCAAAGAACACTTAATATAAATGTAACACTCAATTATATATCTAACATTTTACACCCTGAAGCCATTTGGCAATGATGCAGAGCATCCTTAGAACATCTTGTGAAATTCTACATTGTATCTGAACGGGTTCTGCAATGTTCCTTCCTTCCTCCTTACTTGTGAAATCTGTATGAATATGCAGCTTCTAATGAACATTTTAACTAGGTCTCCAGCAGTCAGACATGTCTCCAGTGACCTGCCTCATCCTACTGCTCACTTTCAGCTATGTGAGCTCCGACACATTACCTGGTACAGAAGTGGCCCACCTAGGAGGAGGACTAAATTATTTTATTGTCAGGGCCCCCTCAACAGTATAACACAATAACATTATATACTGTGACACTGTAAGAGACAGACAGAGCGGCTGCAGGGCCTTGTTTGAGAGCGCGATCTTGACTACCCTCAGGAGTGGGGTTTGCAAAGGAGTCGGGAGTTGCAAAGAAGTTGCTGGGGGAGGTGGGGCCATTCAAAAATTTGCTGTGAGGCACAGTCATTTCTAATTACACCACTGGCTACTTAGTATGCACCATTCTTGGAAAAGGCCTCAAGGATTGCCAAATTTCACAACGTCTTACAAGAGTTTGGCCTTTGAGTGATCTATTTTTCAAAGAACACTTAATATAAATGTAACACTTAATTATGTATCTAACATTTTACACCCTGAAGCCATTTGGCAATGATGCAGAACATCCTTAGAACATCTTGTGAAATTCTACATTGTATCTGAACGGGTTCTGCAATGTTCCTTCCTTCCTCCTTACTTGTGAAATCTGTATAAATATGCAGCTTCTAATGAACATTTTAACAAGGTCTCCAGCAGTCAGACATGTCTCCAGTGACCTTCCTCATCCTACTGCTCACCTTCAGCTATGTGAGCTCCGACACATTACCTGGTACAGAAAAGTTAAAACCCCACCTGGTGACTAACCAAACTCAATGTAGAACCTCTGGGCTTCATATTAAAAAGTTGAAAATTATTCTATGAACATATGAATTATTTATGGAAGATGTGATTTCTACATTGTGGTAAAGATGAATGAATCCATTGTAGACTAATGTTTTTTTTATATAAACAAATAGATTTTTTTTTATTTGTTACAATTATTCGAATCGCAAATTTTAATCGTGAATATCACCACTTCGAGAATTTGCGAATATTTAGAATGTAGTACTATATATTTGTATTCGTGAATAGTGTTGATCGCGAATATTCTAATTGTTAATTTATAGCTAATATTGGCACTTAACAACATCCCTAGCAACCAATAGGAAAATTGCCTTCCCCTTAGTGTTGATCGCAAATATTCTAATTGCAAATTTTTATCGCAAATATATTACATTGCCGATTTTCACAATCAAGAAAATAATGACTGGGGATCACGAATTCTTGAATTTACGAATTTGTATATTGGGCCAAAAATTTGTGAAAATATCGCAAATTTGAATTATGTCGTTGCCGCTCATCACTAGTTACAATACTGTGCACATATACTCTACTCACTAGGGACTCTCCAAAATCAGAAAGGGTACTCCTTAGACAATGCATATATATTGTTGAGAAACACAGAATAGTGTATTGATCTCTCACTGTGTATAACAGTACGCTGGGAGAAAGTGTGGAGGAAGGGCTTGTCCTGACAGCTTAAACAGCTTTTTTGATGCAAGAGCACTTAATATTATACCTATGTTATTGAACACATTGTATATTACTACAAGATACTGTTCAGTGTTACAGCAAAAATATTTTACTGCAATTATGCCTCCTATTTTTATGAACATGTGGTATTACTGCAAAATACAACATTTATACTGCAAACACATTCTACTGCAAAAGCTGAATTTTTGCCATCGTAAATTGTCAATACCAGTGTGTAGTGTGTTTGTAGAAGTGGAGGGGCATTCAATTGAACCTATTTCTTTAAATTAAAGATTTCTATTTTATTACTGCCATTTAATAATCTATGTACCAAACCCATCATTTTAACATTATAGGCTTCATAATAAAATGTCTGGTAAATGGAAATGTGGCACTTGAAAGACCCATACGTCATTATCCGATGAGTCAACATGTGGGTAGTAGTGCAAGCAGCAGTAACAGTTGTAGTAATAGGCAACTGTTCTCCTTGACTTCCAATCGTTGCCACATTATTATTGAGGACAAAGAAGATGAGATTGTGGACCGGATGGCTTACTCCTCCTTTCATTCACAGCAGTATGATGTGGAGGACACTACTAAGTCTGACATTTAGACTTAGAGCCAAAGTCACAGCTCACAAAACCCTCTCAAGCTTGCGCACTAATACATAGCCAATTTAATTTCACCCCATTTGCTCATTCAGACAGAGCTCAGAAGTGCAGAGAAGTGGTAAAGGATCTTTAAGGACCTTAGTGATATCACCATGCGGTCGGAGCTTCTGTACTGTGTGTATATGACATTAGCAGTTTCCCTGTGTATGTTGTCAAATACTAGGAGTTGTGGTTGTTTCCTTCTCCCTCCCTGTAATGTCTCATAATAGAAGATAATATCCTAGAAATACTGAGAGTTGTAGTTCTTTCCTCTTATACTTCTCTCTATAAATGTGCACTGGTGACCCACAATAACAATCTAGACATGCTGGGAGTTGTAGTTTTCTCCTCTTATACTCTTCTCCCTATAATGTCCCCTGTTGTTCCATACCAACATCTGAACACACTTGAGTAATAATGACTGTCACTAGGTTTCTGTAAGAACAGACATTTTATCTCACTGTCATTGCAAAGACTTGTCTGAGTTATAGCTGTATATATTTGAGTGGGAATTTATTTTGTTAGCTATAGTATTTTTCAGTCATAGCTTCATATGGTGGTAACCCGGCTTTCCAAGGAATCTGAAAGGCAAATCTTCCTATCTGTTACACTATTTAGGACTTTTGGGGGATTTATCTTAATAGCAGTCATTTTCTGCAGTCTATAACAGTTCCACATGGTTGTGACCAAATATATTTTGTACTATTACTAACTAGGAGATCCCTTCCAACAAAATGGATACTCTCACTGTGTGCGACAAAAGTTATTCACACTAAATTCAGCCCCCCACCTCCTATGCTTCCTGCCTCACATTAACTAGCATAAGAGGGGGAAAAGGAGGGGTAATACAAATCCAGACAGAAAGGTGGTTAACATGAAGTAGCATCATAGTTCTACCATCACCATCAGCTGTATTATATGATCGTCTCCTGCTCAGCCAGGGTCTCTGATAACTCCAATCAATGTTACAGAATCAAAGTGCCTAAACTCCCGTCATCACTAGGGTTAAGCAAACAACTGGAAGTTCGGGTTTGCCGAGTTTGGCCAAACTTGGCCGCAAAGTTCAGGTTCAGGACCAGAACTTGACCCGAACCCGAACCCCATGAAGTCAATGGAGACCCGAACTTTGGGGCACTAAAATGGCTGTAAAAATAGTCATAACAAGGGTTAGAGGGCTGCAAAAGGAAGCAAAATAGGGGTAAGAGCAAGACAATTGCCCTGCAAACAAATGTGGATAAGGAAATGAATTTAAAAATAAAAATAAAAAATAATGATCTTAAACTAGGAGGCGGAGGTCAACGTTGATTAGGAGGTTGAGGAGGCGGTGGACATGGCGGTGTAGGTGAAAGTGGTGGTGGTGGTGGAGGAGGTAGCCAACACTATTTTTGTAGTTTTTTTATTTATTTATTTATTTATTTTTTATAAATCTAGGAAGAACCCAAAGCATTGGGAAATGTAAAAAAGAAAACAAAGAGAAAGTGCGCTGGAGTATAACAATGGCTGAGTGCAGCCGGTACACTTGTCTATTCTGCACAAGTCCTGTTGGATCCATGCCTGGTTCATTTTAATAAACGTGAACTTGTCAACATTGGTTTTGCCCCACTGCATTGGCGGCTTTTTCCTCCTCCTTTTCCTTCACCTTGTGCTTCCACTGAGCCCCCGGTGTTCGCTTGTACTCCCGCATCTTCTGATCATGCTCTAGTGACGGAATTAAGGACGGCACGTTGTCCTTGTAGCAGGGATTCATCAGGGTGGCCACCCAGTAATCAGCACTGGTTAGAATGTGGGCAATTTGGTAGTCGTGGCGCAGGCACTGCAGCATGTAGTCGCTCATGCTGCCAGAAGCAACAAAAAGCTGTTCTCTGTGGGAGGTATTATCTGTGTCCTCTGTATCCCCCCAGCTACGCTCCAGTGATGCACATGAGCTGCTTTGGGTGCCACCCTGCTGTGAACATGGTTATTTCTCGTCATCATCCTCCTCATCCTCCAGAACTGTGCCGTGGCTGGACAATTATGTACCTGGCCTCTTGTGAATGACTGGCCTGATATCCGTGGAAATGATCCCACTTCCTCCTCCTCTTCCTCCTGTGCAACATCCTCTTCCATAATCCCCCGAAGCGTTTTGTTCAAGTAGACATAGAAGTGGGATAGTGAAGTTGAGGACTGCATCATCGGCACTGGCCATGTTGGAGAAGTTCTCAAAACAATGCAACAAGTCTGGGCGTTGGTGGTATAGTGGTGAGCATAGCTGCCTTCCAAGCAGTTGACCCGGGTTCAATTCCCAACCAACATAGTTCTTTTGATATTTTACAGCGTGTTATGATCTTTCCTCAAAAATCCCCATCCTCTTCATCCGTTTACTTAACACGTTGAAAAACTAGTGTGCCAAAGCAAGCTCTGAGCCGACTTGTGAGCGTTGCTTATATATGATTGTGCATAGCTGCTTTCCAAGCATTTCAAGGCAAAAATAAACGAGTGCGTCAAAGCAAAACAAGTAGAGCTAAGTTATGGGGTTGGTGATATTACTTCCTTTCACAGATTTTAAAACATAGAAAAACTAGAATGCCAATGAAAAAGAATTATAGCTGAGTTTTGGGGCATTGGTGGCATAGTGGAGCACAAAGCTTCCTTTTAAGCAGTTGAGCATTGTCCGATGCCCATCCACCGCACCTCTTTTCTCCTTTTTTCTTATTTGAAAGCTTTTTGTCATTTTTCTCCACAAACATTCCTACTCCTTCAAATTTCATTCTGGACTTAGAAGATGAAGTCTGTCAAAGCCAAAATCAAAAAAGTTGAGTGTAGCTGTGGGCGTTGGTGGTATAGTGGTAAGCATAGCTGACAAAAAGCTTCCGGGTTTGATTCCCGGCCAACGCATAGGTTTTCTTAATTTGTGTGTTGCTAAGTGTCATCCTTGTGAGTACAGTTCAAAGGTACCCATGCCCCAGAGCTCAGTGCCATTTCTCACTCCAGCTGCTGAAGTGAAAGGAGAATTTCGGGAGTTGTAGTTCCAGAACCAGTGGCGGAGGTTGATGGTCCCTAATCGAGAATTCCTTGAGTTGTCATATCAGAACAACTGCCTGAGGTTAATGTTTTCTGAGTACACGTTAGTCTAAAATTGATCAGAATGGAGGATTTAACCAAAACATTTGAAAGTCGGGTGAAATTTAACAAGGACCGATCCTTTTAGCCAAGCGACGACACACAGTTATCCACAGAAAACAAGTCGGCCATGCTTCATATTTGCACCCGATAGTCACCAGATGATTGTTAGTTCAAGCATCAACTGATGTGTATGACCACTTTGAGACTGGGAAAAAAATTGTAGAAAAACTGACTGAGTTGTGTATGTTGGAGGTATAGCGGGGAGCCAAACTGTCTTTCAGGCACTGGAGCCAAGTTTGACTACAGGCCAATGCATCTCTTCCCAACTTTTAAAGGATTTTGACATTTTACTGTAAATAGCCCTATCCGTTTATTAAAGACTTGTATTAAAAAAATGTAGTGTTTAAAAGCAAAAGAAGTGCAGCTGAGTTGTGTGCCTTTGTGGTATGGTGGTGAATAGCTCTCCTGTCCTCCAAGAAATGTCTGAACTAGAAAAACTAACGTGTCAAAGCAAACGTAGGGCTACGTTGTGGAAGTACGGGTATAATGGTGAGCATAGCCAGCTTCCTGGGGTTTTAAGGCTTAGAAAAAGCTAGTTTGTCAAAAGTAGAGAAGTAGAGTTGCATTCTGGTCATTGGTGCTGTAGTGGTGAGCACAGCTGCTTCCCAAGCAGTGGATCCTGGTGTGATTCCTTACTAAGGCATAGCTCCTTGCCTTTAGTGGATTTCTAAGCTTTGTCCTCATCTTATTAAAACCTAGAAAAACTAGAAAGGCAAAAAAGAATGTAAAGCTTTCCACAAGTGTTTGCGTTAGTGGTATAGTGGTGAGCATAGCTGCCTTCCAAGCAGTTGACCCGGGTTCGCTTCCTGGCCAACGCAGTGCTTTTGCTATTTTACAGCGTGTTATGATCTTTCCTCAAATTTTCCCTATCCTCTTCATCCGTTTACTTAACACTTTGAAAAACTAGCGTGTCAAAGCAAACGTAGGGCTACCTTGTGGAAGTATGGGGTATAATGGTGAGCATAGCCAGCCTCCTGGGGTTTTAGGGCTTAGAAAAAGCTAGTTTGTCAAAAGTAGAGAAGTAGAGTTGCATTCTGGTCATTGGTGCTGTAGTGGTGAGCACAGCTGACTAAAATTGATCAGAATGGAGGACTCAACCAAAACGTTTGTAAGTCGGTGAAATTTAACAAGAACCGATCCTTTTAGCCAAGCGACGACACACAGTTATCCACAGAAAACAAGTCGGCCATGCTTCATATTTGCACCCGATAGCCACCAGATGATTGTTTGTCCAAGCATCAACCGATGTGTATGACCACCTTGAGACTGGGAAAAAAATAAAATTTGTAGAAAAACTAACTGAGTTGTGTATGTTGGAGGTATAGCGGGGAGCCAAGCTGTCTTTCAAGCACTGGGGCCAAGTTTGACTTCCGGCCAATGCATCTCTTCCCAACTTTTAAAGGATTTTGACATTTTACTGTAAATACCCCTATCCATTTATTAAAGACTTAAGAAAATGTAGTGTGTAAAAGCAAAAGAAGTGCAGCTGAGTTGTGGGCCATTGTGGTATGGTGGTGAATAGCTGCCCTGTTCTCTAAGAAATGTCTGAACTAGAAAAACTAACGTGTCAAAGCAAACGTATGGCTACCTTGTGGAAGTACGGGGTATAATGGTGAGCATAGCCAGCTTCCTGGGGTTTTAAGGCTTAGAAAAAGCTAGTTTGTCAAAAGTAGAGAAGTAGAGTTGCATTCTGGTCATTGGTGTTGTAGTGGTGAGCCCAGCTGCTTCCCAAGCAGTGGATCCAGGTGTGATTCCTTACTAAGGCATAGATCCTCGCCTTTAGTGGTATTCTAAGCTTTGTCCTCGTCTCATTAAAACCTAGATTAACTAGAAAGGCAAAAAAGAATGTAAAGATAACCACAAGTGTGGGCGTTGGTGGTATAGTGGTGAGCATAGCTGCCTTCCAAGCAGTTAACCCGGGTTCGATTCCAGGCCAACGCAGTGCTTTTGCTATTATACAGCGTGCTATGATCTTTCCTCAAAAATCCCCATCCTCTTCATCCGTTTACTTATTGAAAAACTAGCATGCCAAAGCAAACGCCGATCCGACTTGTGAGCGTTGCTTATATATGCTTGTGCATAGCTGCTTTCCAAGCATTTCAAGGCGAAAATAAACGAGTGCGTCAAAGCAAAACAAGTAGAGCTAAGTTATGGGGTTGGTGATATTACTTCCTTTCACAGATTTTAAAACTTAGAAAAACTAGAATGCCAATGAAAATGAATTATAGCTGAGTTTTGGGGCATTGATGGCATAGTGGAGCACAAAGCTTCCTTTTAAGCAGTTGAGCAGTGTCCGATGCCCATCCACCGCACCTCTTTTCTCCGTTTTTTTTTTTTTATTTGAAACCCTTTTGTCGTTTTTCTCCACAAACCTTCCTACTTCTTCAATGTTCATTCTGGACTTAGAAGATTAAGTCTGTCAAAGTCAAAATCAAAAAAATTGAGTCTAGCTGTGGGTGTTGGTGGTATAGTGGTGAGCATAGCTGCTTCCCAAGCAGTTGACCCGGGTTCGATTCCTGGCCAACGCACAGGTTTTCTTAATTTGTGTGTTGCTAAGTGTCATCCTTGTGTGTACAGTTCAAAGGTACCCATGCCCCAGAGCTAAGTGCCATTTGTCACTTCAGCTGCTGAAGTGAAAGGAGAATTTTGGGAGTTGTAGTTCCAGAACCAGTGACGGAGGTTGATGGTCCCTAATCGAGAATTCCTTGAGTTGTCATATCAGAACAACTGCCGGAGTTTAATGGTTTCTGAGTACACGCTAGTCTAAAATTGATCAGAATGGAGGGTTCAACCAAAACGTTTATAAGTCGGATGAAATTTAACAAGGACCGATCCTTTTAGCCAGCTGACGACACACAGTTATCCACAGAAAACAAGTCGGCCATGCTTCATATTTGCACCCAATAGTCACCAGATGATTGTTTGTCCAAGCATCAACCGATGTGTATGACCACCTTTAGACTAGGAAAAAAATACAATTTGTAGAAAAACTAACTGAGTTGTGTATGTTGGAGGTATAGCGGGGAGCCAAGCTGTCTTTCAAGCACTGGGGCCAAGTTTGACTTCCGGCCAATGCATCTCTTCCCAACTTTTAAAGGATTTTGACATTTTACTGTAAATACCCCTATCCGTTTATTAAAGACTTAAGAAAATGTAGTGTGTAAAAGCAAAAGAAGTGCAGCTGAGTTGTGGGCCTTTGTGGTATGGTGGTGAATAGCTGCCCTGTCCTCTAAGAAATGTCTGAACTAGAAAAACGAACGTGTCAAAGCAAACGTAGGGCTACCTTGTGGAAGTACGGGGTATAATAGTGAGCATAGCCATAGCCATAGCCAAAGCAAAACAAGTAGAGCTAAGTTATGGGGTTGGTGATATTACTTCCTTTCACAGATTTTAAAACTTAGAAAAACTAGAATGCCAATGAAAATGAATTATAGCTGAGTTTTGGGGCATTGGTGGCATAGTGGAGCACAAAGCTTCCTTTTAAGCAGTTGAGCAGTGTCCGATGCCCATCCACCGCACCTCTTTCCCCCTTTTTTTTTTTTTATTTGAATGCTTTTTGTCGTTTTTCTCCACAAACCTTCCTACTTCTTCAATGTTCATTCTGGACTTAGAAGATGAAGTCTGTCAAAGTCAAAATCAAAAAAATTGAGTGTAGCGGTGGGCGTTGGTGGTATAGTGGTGAGCATAGCTGCTTCCCAAGCACTTGACCCGGGTTTGATTCCCGGCCAACACAGTGCTTTTGCTATTTTACAGCGTGTTATGATCTTTCCTCAAAAATCCCCATCCTCTTCATTAGTATTGAGCGAACAATTTGAAAATCGTTCGGGTCCGTACCGTATTTTGGGGTGTCCGTGACATGGACCCGAACCCGGACATTTTCAAAAAAGTTCGGGTTCGGGTCCGGTGTTCGTCGATTACTTCCCGCTTTCTGAAGGGCTGCACAGCAGCCAATCAGCTAGCGTTTTACTTCTTGCCCTAAGAGCCCATCACAGTCATGCCTACTAATGGCATGGCTGTGATTGGCCAAGTGCAGCATGTGACCCAGCCTCTATTTAAGCTGGAGTCACGTAGCGCCGCACGTCACACTGCTCTGATTAGTGTAGGGAGAGGACGCAGCTTCTGTGAGGGCGAGATAGGCAGGGATAAAGAAGTGAATGATCTACCTTTCTACACCTGTGCATCAGAACAACTCAGCTGAGCTGTTCACTGAAAGTCACTATTTTGTTGAGACTTTTACTGGCACATGTAACTGGGCTGACCGGCGGTGGCCATTTTTGGACTTGTGGTGCGCCAGCACAAGCTGCCACAGAGTCTAAACCAAAGCTCCAAAGAAGTGAAAAATCTACACCTGTGAATCAGAACAACAGCGATTCAGCTGCTCAGTCAAAGTCAATTTTTTTTCTGGCTGGGCAGACCGTTTTCTGGCACATGTTACTGGGCTGATAGGCGGCGGCCATTTTGGGACTTGTGGTGCTACAGCAAAAGCTGCCACAACGTCCATTAATCTCATGTAATAGTCGATTTTTTCATAGATATACTACATCAGGGGTTTGGCTGTGCTTGTGTCACCCATACTAACTGCAAAGATATTTAATATATCAGTGGTGAAACTGAAAGTAACCCAGTTGGATAGCAAATCCCATGAATGTGCTGTTCCAGCTAGGCTAGCCAGTGCCACTACAGCCAAGTCCAATACTGTCAGCCAGAAATATTTTTTTTTTTATGTGCCAGAAATATAAATTAAAAAAAGCTTTCACCGTAATAATAAAATTATTCTGGTGTTAGACCAGAAGAAGCACTCCTGTTGTAATTAATACTGTAAAAAGGCTTAGGCAATATTTCTCCCAGTGTGGGAAATTTATCTAGCAAAACTAGCATTTTAAAAATTCCGGTGTTCTGAAATACCAGCAGTCCTCTTGTAATTAATACCGCAAAAGGCATTACATTGTCCAGTGTTGTAATTTTGGTGAAAAAAGGCCAATTTAATCAATCTGGTGTTAGTTACACCAGAAACAGTAGGCCTCACGTTTTTACTCCTGTAAAAGGAATTATATCTCCCGTGTGGGAATCTATGTACCAAAACTAGCATATTAAAAATTCTGGTGTCCAATTTGCATCAGTTTTCTTGTAATTAATAACGGAAAAGGAATTATATCTTCCAGTGTGGGAATTTATGTACACAAACTAGCATTTTAAAAATTCTGGTGTCCAATTAGCAGCAGTCTTCTTGTAATTAATACCGAAAATGGCATTACATTGTCCAGTGTTGTAATTTTGGTGAAAAAAAGGCCAATTTAATCAATCTGGTGTTAGTTACACCAGAAACAGTAGGCCTCACGTTTTACTCCTGTAAAAGGAATTAATACCGAAAAAGGCATTACATTGTCCAGTGTTGTAATTTTGGTGAAAAAAAGGCCAATTTAATCAATCTGGTGTTAGTTAGACCAGAAACAGTAGGCCTCACGTTTTTACTCCTGTAAAAGGAATTATATCTCCCCGTGTGGGAATCTATGTACCAAAACTAGCATTTTAAAAATTATGGTGTCCAATTTGCTGCAGTTTTCTTGTAATTAATACCGAAAAAGGAATTATATCTTCCAGTGTGGGAATTTATGTACACAAACTAGCATTTTAGAAATTCTGGTGTCCAATTAGCAGCAGTCTTCTTGTAATTAATACCGCAAAAGGCATTACATTGTCCAGTGTTGTAATTTTGGTGAAAAAAAGGCCAATTTAATCAATCTGGTGTTAGTTACACCAGAAACAGTAGGCCTCACGTTTTTACTCCTGTAAAAGGAATTAATACCGAAAAAGGCATTACATTGTCCAGTGTTGTAATTTTGGTGAAAAAAGGCCAATTTAATCAATCTGGTGTTAGTTAGACCAGAAACAGTACCCCTATCCATTTATTAAAGACTTAAGAAAATGTAGTGTGTAAAGCAAAAAGAAGTGCAGCTGAGTTGTGGGCCATTGTGGTATGGGTGGTGAATAGCTGCCCTGTTCTCTAAGAAATGTCTGAACTAGAAAAACTAACGTGTCAAAGCAAACGTAGGGCTACCTTGTGGAGCGTACTGGGTATAATGGTGAGCATAGCCAGCTTCCTGGGGTTTTAAGGCTTAGAAAAAGCTAGTTTGTCAAAAAGTAGAGAAGTAGAGTTGCATTCTGGTCATTGGTGTTGTAGTGGTGAGCCCAGCTGCTTCCCAAGCAGTGGATCCAGGTGTGATTCCTTACTAAGGCACAGCTCCTCGCCTTTAGTGGTATTCTAAGCTTTGTCTCTCGTCTCATTAAAACCTAGATTAACTAGAAAGGCAAAAAGAATGTAAAGATAACCACAAGTGTGGGCATTGGTGGTATAGTGGTGAGCATAGCTGCCTTCCAAGCAGTTAACCCGGGTTCGATTCCTGGCCAACGCAGTGCTTTTGCTATTATACAGCGTGCTATGATCTTTCCTCAAAATCCCCATCCTCTTCATCCGTTTACTTATTGAAAAACTAGCATGCCAAAGCAAACGCCGATCCGACTCTGTAGTGCGTTGCTTATATATGCTTGTGCATAGCTGCTTTTCAAGCATTTCACGCGAAAAATAAACGAGTGCGCCAAAGCAAAACAAGTAGAGCTAAGTTATGGGGTTGGTGATATTACTTCCTTTTCACAGATTTTAAAACTTAGAAAAACTAGAATGCCAATGAAAATGAATTATAGCTGAGTTTTGGGGCATTGATGGCATAGTGGAGCACAAAGCTTCCTTTTAAGCAGTTGAGCAGTGTCCGATGCCCATCCACCGCACCTCTTTTCTCCGTTTTTTTTTTTTAATTTGAAACCCTTTTGTCGCTTTTCTCCACAAACCTTCCTACTTCTTCAATGTTCATTCTGGACTTAGAAGATTAAGTCTGTCAAAGTCAAAATCAAAAAAATTGAGTCTAGCTGTGGGTGTTGGTGGTATAGTGGTGAGCATAGCTGCTTCCCAAGCAGTTGACCCGGGTTCGATTCCTGGCCAACGCACAGGTTTTCTTAATTTGTGTGTTGCTAAGTGTCATCCTTGTGTGTACAGTTCAAAGGTACCCATGCCCCAGAGCTAAGTGCCATTTGTCACTCCAGCTGCTGAAGTGAAAGGAGAATTTCGGGAGTTGTAGTTCCAGAACCAGTGGCGGAGGTTGATGGTCCCTAATCGAGAATTCCTTGAGTTGTCATATCAGAACAACTGCCGGAGTTTAATGGTTTCTGAGTACACGCTAGTCTAAAATTGATCAGAATGGAGGGTTCAACCAAAACGTTTATAAGTCGGATGAAATTTAACAAGGACCGGTCCTTTTAGCCAAGCGACGACACACAGTTATCCACAGAAAACAAGTCGGCCATGCTTCATATTTGCACCCAATAGTCACCAGATGATTGTTTGTCCAAGCATCAACCGATGTGTATGACCACCTTTAGACTAGGAAAAAAATACAATTTGTAGAAAAACTAACTGAGTTGTGTATGTTGGAGGTATAGCGGGGAGCCAAGCTGTCTTTCAAGCACTGGGGCCAAGTTTGACTTCCGGCCAATGCATCTCTTCCCAACTTTTAAAGGATTTTGACATTTTACTGTAAATACCCCTATCCGTTTATTAAAGACTTAAGAAAATGTAGTGTGTAAAAGCAAAAGAAGTACAGCTGAGTTGTGGGCCTTTGAGGTATGGTGGTGAATAGCTGCCCTGTCCTCTAAGAAATGTCTGAACTAGAAAAACGAACGTGTCAAAGCAAACGTAGGGCTACCTTGTGGAAGTACGGGGTATAATAGTGAGCATAGCCATAGCCATAGCCAAAGCAAAACAAGTAGAGCTAAGTTATGGGGTTGGTGATATTACTTCCTTTCACAGATTTTAAAACTTAGAAAAACTAGAATGCCAATGAAAATGAATTATAGCTGAGTTTTGGGGCATTGGTGGCATAGTTGAGCACAAAGCTTCCTTTTAAGCAGTTGAGCAGTGTCCGATGCCCATCCACCGCACCTCTTTCCTCCTGTTTTTTTTTTTATTTGAAAGCTTTTTGTCGTTTTCTCCACAAACCTTCCTACTTCTTCAATGTTCATTCTGGACTTAGAAGATGAAGTCTGTCAAAGTCAAAATCAAAAAAATTGAGTGTAGCGGTGGGCGTTGGTGGTATAGTGGTGAGCATAGCTGCTTCCCAAGCACTTGACCCGGGTTCGATTCCCGGCCAACACAGTGCTTTTGCTATTTTACAGCGTGTTATGATCTTTCCTCAAAAATCCCCATCCTCTTCATTAGTATTGAGCGAACAATTTGAAAATCGTTTGGGTCCGTACCGTATTTTGGGGTGTTCATGACATGGACCCGAACCCGACATTTTCAAAAAGTTCGGGTTCGGGTCCGTGTTCGTCGATTACTTCCCGCTTTCTGAAGGGCTGCACAGCAGCCAATCAGCTAGCGTTTTACTTCTGCTCTAAGAGCCCATCACAGTCATGCCTACTAATGGCATGGCTGTGATTGGCCAAGTGCAGCATGTGACCCAGCCTCTATTTAAGCTGGAGTCACGTAGCGCCGCACGTCACACTGCTCTGATTAGTGTAGGGAGAGGACGCAGCTTCTGTGAGGGCGAGATAGGCAGGGATAAAGAAGTGAATGATCTACCTTTCTACACCTGTGCATCAGAACAACTCAGCTGAGCTGTTCACTGAAAGTCACTATTTTGTTGAGACTTTTACTGGCACATGTAACTGGGCTGACCGGCGGTGGCCATTTTTGGACTTGTGGTGCGCCAGCACAAGCTGCCACAGAGTCTAAACCAAAGCTCCAAAGAAGTGAAAAATCTACACCTGTGAATCAGAACAACAGCGATTCAGCTGCTCAGTCAAAGTCAATTTTTTTTCTGGCTGGGCAGACCGTTTTCTGGCACATGTTACTGGGCTGATAGGCGGCGGCCATTTTGGGACTTGTGGTGCTACAGCAAAAGCTGCCACAACGTCCATTAATCTCATGTAATAGTCGATTTTTTCATAGATATACTACATCAGGGGTTTGGCTGTGCTTGTGTCACCCATACTAACTGCAAAGATATTTAATATATCAGTGGTGAAACTGAAAGTAACCCAGTTGGATAGCAAATCCCATGAATGTGCTGTTCCAGCTAGGCTAGCCAGTGCCACTACAGCCAAGTCCAATACTGTCAGCCAGAAATATTTTTTTTTTATGTGCCAGAAATATAAATTAAAAAAAGCTTTCACCGTAATAATAAAATTATTCTGGTGTTAGACCAGAAGAAGCACTCCTGTTGTAATTAATACTGTAAAAAGGCTTAGGCAATATTTCTCCCAGTGTGGGAAATTTATCTAGCAAAACTAGCATTTTAAAAATTCCGGTGTTCTGAAATACCAGCAGTCCTCTTGTAATTAATACCGCAAAGGCATTACATTGTCCAGTGTTGTAATTTTGGTGAAAAAAAGGCCAATTTAATCAATCTGGTGTTAGTTACACCAGAAACAGTAGGCCTCACGTTTTTACTCCTGTAAAAGGAATTATATCTCCCGTGTGGGAATCTATGTACCAAAACTAGCATATTAAAAATTCTGGTGTCCAATTTGCATCAGTTTTCTTGTAATTAATAACGGAAAAGGAATTATATCTTCCAGTGTGGGAATTTATGTACACAAACTAGCATTTTAAAAATTCTGGTGTCCAATTAGCAGCAGTCTTCTTGTAATTAATACCGAAAATGGCATTACATTGTCCAGTGTTGTAATTTTTGGTGAAAAAAGGCCAATTTAATCAATCTGGTGTTAGTTACACCAGAAACAGTAGGCCTCACGTTTTACTCCTGTAAAAAGGAATTAATACCGAAAAAGGCATTACATTGTCCAGTGTTGTAATTTTGGTGAAAAAAGGCCAATTTAATCAATCTGGTGTTAGTTAGACCAGAAACAGTAGGCCTCACGTTTTACTCCTGTAAAAGGAATTATATCTCCCCGTGTGGGAATCTATGTACCAAAACTAGCATTTTAAAAATTATGGTGTCCAATTTGCTGCAGTTTTCTTGTAATTAATACCGAAAAAGGAATTATATCTTCCAGTGTGGGAATTTATGTACACAAACTAGCATTTTAGAAATTCTGGTGTCCAATTAGCAGCAGTCTTCTTGTAATTAATACCGCAAAAGGCATTACATTGTCCAGTGTTGTAATTTTGGTGAAAAAAGGCCAATTTAATCAATCTGGTGTTAGTTACACCAGAAACAGTAGGCCTCACGTTTTACTCCTGTAAAAGGAATTAATACCGGAAAAGGCATTACATTGTCCAGTGTTGTAATTTTGGTGAAAAAAGGCCAATTTAATCAATCTGGTGTTAGTTAGACCAGAAACAGTAGGCCGCACGTTTTACTCGTGTAAAAGGAATTATATCTCCCATGTGGGAATCTATGTACCAAAACTAGCATTTTAAAAATTCTGGTGTCCAATTTGCAGCAGTTTTCTTGTAATTAATACCGAAAAAGGAATTATATCTTCCAGTGTGGGAATTTTGGGGCTAAAAATAATATATTTTATTGTGGTGCGAGTTGAATCGCAACAATGAGGAAACATTCTATTAAGGGACGAGGACGCGGTCGTGGTGGTGTCCGTGGAGCCTCTGTTGCTGGCAGAGGACGTGGCCGTTCGGCCTCAGGCGCACAAAGTAGTGAACCAACTCCCTCAAGTAGCCGGCAGAATTTACAGCGATATTTGGTGGGGCCCAATGCCGTTATGAGGATGGTAAGGGCTGAGCAGGTACAGGCATTAGTCGATTGGGTGGCCGACAGTGCTTCCGGCACGTTCACCACATTGTCTTCCGCCCAGTCTTCTGCGGAAAGCGCACAGGTGGCACCTGAAAACCAAGCCCATCAGTCTGTCACATCACCCCCATGCATATCAGGGAAACTGGCTGAGCCTCAAGTTATGCAGCAGTCTCTTATTCTGTTTGAAGACTCTGCTCCCATGCTTTTCCAGGGGCGTCCACCTAGCCCTTCCCCAGCGGTGGAAGACATTCCATCCACTGACGCACAACCACTTATGTATCCAGATGATGAGGACATGGGAATACCACCACAGCAGAGTGACCGAGTCTCTGATGATGACGAAACACTGGTGCCCACTGCCTCGTCTTATTGCAGTGTGCAGACTGAACAGGAGGAGGTCAGGGAGGAAGACTGGGTGGAAGACGATGCAGAGGACGATGAGGTCTTAGACCCCACATGGACTGAAGGTCGTGCGGCTGACTTAAATAGTTCAGAGGAAGAGGCAGTGGTGAGACCGAGACAACAGCGAAGCCAAAGAGGGAGCAGGGGGCAAAAGCAGAACAGCTGCCGTCCAGAGAGTTTGCCTGCTATTGGCCAGCGCCAACAGGGACCCAGCACCCCAAAGGCATCTCCAAGGAGTTCCCTGGCATGGCACTTCTTCAAACAATGTGCTGACGACAAGACCAGAGTGGTTTGCACGCTGTGCCATCAGACCCTGAGGCGAGGCATTAACGTTCTTAACCTGAGCACCACCTGCATGATCAGGCATCTACATGCAAAGCATGAACTGCAGTGGAGTACACACCTTAAAAACAAGGAACCCGCTCAGGCTCCCCTGCTCCCTCTACCGCTGCTGCCTCGGCTTCCGCCTCGAGAGGAATGTTGCCACCTGCCGAGCAGCAAACAGAGGATGTGCCACCGACACCACCACCACCACCGCCACCGTCACCTAGCGTCTCCACTATTTTCACACAGCAGCGTTCAGCTCTCCACTCTCAAACCTTTGAGAGGAAGCGCAAATTCCCACCTAGTCACCCTCGAGCCCTTGGCCTGAATGCCAGAATTTCTAAACTACTGGCCTTTGAAATGCTGTCATTCCTGCTGGTGGACACAGACAGCTTCAAACAGCTGATGGCCATGGCTGTCCCCCAGTATGTGGTTCCCAGCCGCCACTACTTCTCCAAGACAGCCGTGCCTTCCTGCACATGCAAGTGTCCGATAAAATCAAGTGTGCACTGCGCAACGCCATTTGTGGCAAGGTCCACCTAACCACAGATACGTGGACCAGTAAGCACGGCCAGGGACGCTATATCTCCCTAACTGCACACTGGGCAAATGTAGTGGCGGCTGGGCCCCAGGCGGAGAGTTCCTTGGCGCACGCCCTTCCGCCGCCAAGGATCACAGGGCATCATTCTTGCCTCCTGTAGCCTCCTCCTCCTACTCGGCTTCCTCCTCCTCCTCCTTTGCTTCCACCAGCTCATCCAGTCAGCCACACACCTTCACCACCAACTTCAGCACAGCCCGGGTAAACGTCAGCAGGCCATTCTGAAACTCATATGTTTGGGGGACAGGCCCCACACCGCGCAGGAGTTGTGGCGGGGTATTGAACAACAGACCGACCAGTGGTTGCTGCCGGTGGGCCTCAAGCCCGGCCTGGTGGTGTGCGATAATGGGCGAAATCTCGTGGCAGCTCTGGGACTAGCCGGTAGTGCCCTTCTCCTGTGGTGGTTGATGTAAAACTGATGCTTGTGCTATCTGACCTGTCTCCTCTGTGTCGGTGCTAAGGCCTAAGTAACTAAATGGTGGCCTTCTCCTGAGGTGGTTGATATGATGCCTGATTATGTGCTGTGGGACCTCTCTCCTCTTTCTGGGTGCAGGGTCAAATTAACTAAAGGTGGCCTACTCCTGTGGTGGGTGATCTGTAAAACTGATGCTTGCGCTATCTGACCTGTCTCCTCTGTGTCGGTGCTAAGGCCTAAGTCACTGAAAGCGGCCTTCTCCTGTGCTGGCTGATATAAATGCCTGAATCTCTGCTGTGGGACCTCTCTCCTCTTTCTGGGTGCAGGGGTCAAATTGACTAAAGGTGGCCTACTCCTGTGGTGGGTGATCTGTAAAACTGATGCTTGCGCTATCTGACCTGTCTCCTCTGTGTCGGTGCTAAGGCCTAAGTCACTGAAAGCGGCCTTCTCCTGTGCTGGCTGATATAAATGCCTGAATCTCTGCTGTGGGACCTCTCTCCTCTTTCTGGGTGCAGGGGTCAAATTAACTAAAGGTGGCCTACTCCTGTGGTGGGTGATCTGTAAAACTGATGCTTGTGCTATCTGACCTGTCTCCTCTGTCTCGTTGCTAAGGCCTAACTCACTGAAAGTGGCCTTGTCATGTGCTGGGTGATATAAATGTTATACTTGTGCCATCTGACATGGTTGCCGGGGTCCCATTAAATGGTGGCCTACTCCTGTGGTGGGTGATCTAAATGCCTGATTCTCTGCTGTGAAACCTCTCTCCTCAGTCTGGGTGCAGGGGTCAAAGTCTCTCAAAGTCGCCTTCTCTGTGCTGGGTGATGTAAAACTGATGCTTGTACCATCTGACATGGTTGCCGGGGTCCCATTAAATGATGGCCTACTCCTGTGGTGGGTGATCTAAATGCCTGATTCTCTGCTGTGAAAACCTCTCTCCTCCGTCTGGATGCAGGGGTCAAAGTCTCTCAAAGTGGCCTTCTCTTGTGCTGGGTGATGTAAAACTGATGCTTGTACCATCTGACATGGTTGCCGGGGTCCCATTAAATGGTGGCCTACTCCTGTGGTGGGTGATCTAAATGCCTGATTCTCTGCTGTGAAACCTCTCTCTCCGTCTGGGTGCAGCGGTCAAAGTCTCTCAAAGTCGCCTTCTCCTGTGCTGGGTGATATAAACTGTTATACTTGTGCCATCTGACATGGTTGCCGGGGTCCCATTAAATGGTGGCCTACTCCTGTGGTGGGTGATCTAAATGCCTGATTCTCTGCTGTGAAACCTCTCTCCTCCATCTGGGTGCAGGGGTCAAAGTCTCTCAAAGTCGCCTTCTCCTGTGCTGGGTGATGTAAAACTGATGCTTGTGCCATCTGACATGGTTGCCGGGGTCCCATTAAATGATGGCCTACTCCTGTGGTGGGTGATCTAAATGCCTGATTCTCTGCTGTGAAACCTCTCTCCTCCGTCTGGGTGCAGGGGTCAAAGTCTCTCAAAGTCGCCTTCTCCTGTGCTGGGTGATAGAAATGTTATACTTGTGCCATCTGACATGGTTGCCGGGGTCCCATTAAATGGTGGCCTACTCTTGTGGTGGGTGATCTAAATGCCTGATTCTCTGCTGTGAAACCTCTCTCCTCCGTCTGGGTGCAGGGGTCAAAGTCTCTCAAAGTCGCCTTCTCCTGTGCTGGGTGATGTAAAACTGATGCTTGTGCCATCTGACATGGTTGTCGGGGTCCCATTAAATGATGGCCTACTCCTGTGGTGGGTGATCTAAATGCCTGATTCTCTGCTGTGAAACCTCTCTCCTCCGTCTGGGTGCAGGGGTCAAAGTCTCTCAAAGTCGCCTTCTCCTGTGCTGGGTGATGTAAAACTGATGCTTGTGCCATCTGACATGGTTGCCGGGGTCCCATTAAATGATGGCCTACTCCTGTGGTGGGTGATCTAAATGCCTGATTCTCTGCTGTGAAAACCTCTCTCCTTCGTCTGGATGCAGGGGTCAAAGTCTCTAGAAGTGGCCTTCTCTTGTGCTGGGTGATGTAAAACTGATGCTTGTACCATCTGACATGGTTGCCGGGGTCCCATTAAATGGTGGCCAACTCCTGTGGTGGGTGATCTAAATGCCTGATTCTCTGCTGTGAAACCTCTCTCCTCCGTCTGGGTGCAGCGGTCAAAGTCTCTCAAAGTCGCCTTCTCCTGTGCTGGGTGATATAAATGTTATACTTGTGCCATCTGACATGGTTGCCGGGGTCCCATTAAATGGTGGCCTACTCCTGTGGTGGGTGATCTAAATGCCTGATTCTCTGCTGTGAAACCTCTCTCCTCCATCTGGGTGCAGGGGTCAAAGTCTCTCAAAGTCGCCTTCTCCTGTGCTGGGTGATGTAAAACTGATGCTTGTGCCATCTGACATGGTTTCCGGGGTCCCATTAAATGATGGCCTACTCCTGTGGTGGGTGATCTAAATGCCTGATTCTCTGCTGTGAAACCTCTCTCCTCCATCTGGGTGCAGGGGTCAAAGTCTCTCAAAGTCGCCTTCTCCTGTGCTGGGTGATAGAAATGTTATACTTATGCCATCTGACATGGTTGCCGGGGTCCCATTAAATGGTGGCCTACTCTTGTGGTGGGTGATCTAAATGCCTGATTCTCTGCTGTGAAACCTCTCTCCTCCGTCTGGGTGCAGGGGTCAAAGTCTCTCAAAGTCGCCTTCTCCTGTGCTGGGTGATGTAAAACTGATGCTTGTGCCATCTGACATGGTTGTCGGGGTCCCATTAAATGATGGCCTACTCCTGTGGTGGGTGATCTAAATGCCTGATTCTCTGCTGTGAAACCTCTCTCCTCTGTCTGGGTGCAGGGGTCAAAGTCTCTCAAAGTTGCCTTCTCCTGTGCTGGGTGATATAAATGTTATACTTGTGCCATCTGACATGGTTGCCGGGGTCCCATTAAATGGTGGCCTACTCCTGTGGTGGGTGATCTAAATGCCTTATTCTCTGCTGTGAAACCTCTCTCCTCCGTCTGGGTGCAGGGTCAAAGTCTCTCAAAGTCGCCTTCTCCTGTGCTGGGTGATGTAAAACTGATGCTTGTGCCATCTGACATGGTTGCCGGGGTCCCATTAAATGGTGGCCTACTCCTGTGGTGGGTGATCTAAATGCCTGATTCTCTGCTGTGAAACCTCTCTCCTCCGTCTGGGTGCAGGGGTCAAAGTCTCTCAAAGTCGCCTTCTCCTGTGCTGGGTGATATAAATGTTGATACTTGTGCCATCTGACATGGTTGCCGGGGTCCCATTAAATGGTGGCCTACTCCTGTGGTGGGTGATCTAAATGCCTGATTCTCTGCTGTGAAACCTCTCTCCTCCGTCTGGGTACAGAGGTCAAAGTCTCTCAAAGTCGCCTTCTCCTGTGCTGGGTGATGTAAAACTGATGCTTGTGCCATCTGACATGGTTGCCGGGTCCCATTAAATGATGGCCTACTCCTGTGGTGGGTGATCTAAATGCCTGATTCTCTGCTGTGAAAACCTCTCCTCCGTCTGGGTGCAGGGGTCAAAGTCTCTCAAAGTCGCCTTCTCCTGTGCTGGGTGATGTAAAACTGATGCTTGTGCCATCTGACATGGTTGCCGGGTCCCATTAAATGATGGCCTACTCCTGTGGTGGGTGATCTAAATGCCTTATTCTCTGCTGTGAAACCTCTCTCCTCCGTCTGGGTGCAGGGGTCAAAGTCTCTCAAAGTCGCCTTCTCCTGTGCTGGGTGATGTAAAACTGATGCTTGTGCCATCTGACATGGTTGCCGGGGTCCCATTAAATGGTGGCCTACTCCTGTGGTGGGTGATCTAAATGCCTGATTCTCTGCTGTGAAACCTCTCTCCTCCGTCTGGGTGCAGGGGTCAAAGTCTCTCAAAGTCGCCTTCTCCTGTGCTGGGTGATATAAATGTTATACTTGTGCCATCTGACATGGTTGCCAGGGTACCATTAAATGGTGTATACACGTACAAAAAAGGCCCCAAAATAACTCATAAACGGCTGCGGCCGGAAACCAGAGCACAACATCCAATAATTGCTCGGCAAGAGCAAGAAAAGACACAGCCCAAGTATACAAAAGTATAAAGATTTATTAACAGATAAATAAATAGACAATTGATAACAAATACATACACATTAATTGTGCGGTGGAGGAGCACAGAATGAATGCCCAAGAACCACCACTGACACTGAGTATCCCCCACACCACAAAAATGATTAAGCACTCAATAGTATAGCAACGGTAAAGTTGGAGGTCATAGTAGACCCCAGAAAATTGAACAACTTAGCCAGAATATGCATGAAATAATCAGACAATCTAGAACACAGATAGCATACCGTTAGCCATGGTGTACAGGGGGAAGTCAGCACCAGTGCAACAGAACACCCTCGACGCGCGTTTCGCACTTCGCTTCGTCAGGAGGTGCTCCTCCACCGCACAATTAATGTGTATGTATTTGTTATCAATTGTCTATTTATTTATCTGTTAATAAATCCCATTAAATGGTGGCCTACTCCTGCAGTGGGTGATCTAAATGCCTGATTCTCTGCTGTGAAAACCTCTCTCCTCCGTCTGGGTGCAGGGGTCAAAGTCTCTCAAAGTCGCCTTCTCCTGTGCTGGGTGATGTAAAACTGATGCTTGTGCCATCTGACATGGTTGCCGGGGTCCCATTAAATGATGGCCTACTCCTGTGGTGGGTGATCTAAATGCCTGATTCTCTGCTGTAAAAACCTCTCTTCTCAGTCTGGGTGCAGGGGTGTCAAAGTCTCTAAAAGTGGCCTTCTCTTGTGCTGGGTGATGTAAAACTGATGCTTGTACCATCTGACATGGGTGCAGGGGTCAAATTAACTAAATGGTGGCCTACTCCTGTGGTGGGTGATATGATGCCTGAATATGTGCTGTGGGGCCTCTCTCCTCTATCTGGGTGCAGGGGTCAAAGTAACTAAATGTGGCCATCTCCTGTGCTGGATGGTATAAATGTAATGCTTGTGCTATCTCACATGTCTCCTCTGTCTGGGTGCTAAGGCCTAAGTCACTGAAAGTGGCCTTCTCCTGTGGTGGTTGATATGATGCCAGATTCTCTGCTGTGGGACCTCTCTCCTTTGTCTGGATGCTGGGGTCGAAATAATAGTAAGCGACCTTCTCCATTGGTGGGTGATTTGAAGCCTGATTCTGTGCTATGGGACCTAACTCCAATTAATATTGGTTAATTTTTATTTATTTTATGTTAAGTCATCGTTTCACTATCTACATTTGTTTGCAGGGGATTTACCTACATTTTGCTGCCTTTTGCAGCCCTCTAGCCCTTTCCGGGAGTCTTTTACAGCCTTTTTAGTGCCCAAAAGTTAGGGTCCCCTTTGACTTCTATGGGGTTCGGGTTCGGGATGAAGTTCGGGTTGAGTTCGGATCACGAACCCGGATATTTTCCGGAAGTTCGGCTGAACCTCTCGAACCCGAACATCCAGGTGTTCGCTCATCTCTACTCTTCATCCGTTTACTTATTGAAAAACTAGCGTGCCAAAGCAAACGCCGAGCCGACTTGTGAGCGTTGCTTATATATGCTTGTGCATAGCTGCTTTCCAAGCATTTCAAGGCGAAAATAAACGAGTGCGTCAAAGCAAAACAAGTAGAGCTAAGTTATGGGGTTGGTGATATTACTTCCTTTCACAGATTTTAAAACTTAGAAAAACTAGAATGCCAATGAAAATGAATTATAGCTGAGTTTTGGGGCATTGGTGGCATAGTGGAGCACAAAGCTTCCTTTTAAGCAGTTGAGCAGTGTCCGATGCCCTTCCACCGCACCTCTTTTCTCCTGTTTTTTTTCAATTTGAAAGCTTTTTGTCGTTTTTCTCCACAAACCTTCCTACTTCTTCAATGTGCATTCTGGGCCTAGAAGATGAAGTCTGTCAAAGTCAAAATCAAAAAAATTGAGTGTAGTTGTGGGCGTTGGTGGTATAGTGGCGAGCATAGCTGCTTCCCAAGCAGTTGACCCGGGTTCGATTCCCGGCCAACGCATAGGTTTTCTTAATTTGTGTGTTGCTAAGTGTCATCCTTGTGTGTACAGTTCAAAGGTACCCATGCCCCAGAGCTAAGTGCCATTTGTCACTCCAGCTGCTGAAGTGAAAGGAGAATTTCGGGAGTTGTAGTTCCAGAACCAGTGGCGGAGGTTGATGGTCCCTAATCGAGAATTCCTTGAGTTGTCATATCAGAACAACTGCCGGAGGTTAATGGTTTCTGAGTACACGCTAGTCTAAAATTGATCAGAATGGAGGATTCAACCAAAACGTTTGTAAGTCGGGTGAAATTTAACAAGGACCGATCCTTTTAGCCAAGCGACTGACACACAGTTATCCACAGAAAACAAGTCGGCCATGCTTCATATTTGCACCCGATAGTCACCAGATGATTGTTTGTCCAAGCATCAACCGATGTGTATGACCACCTTGAGACTGGGAAAAAAATAAAATTTGTAGAAAAACTAACTGAGTTGTGTATGTTGGAGGTATAGCGGGAGCCAAGCTGTCTTTCAAGCACTGGGGCCAAGTTTGACTTCCGGCCAATGCATCTCTTCCCAACTTTTAAAGGATTTTGACATTTTACTGTAAATACCCCTATCCGTTTATTAAAGACTTAAGAAAATGTAGTGTGTAAAAGCAAAAGAAGTGCAGCTGAGTTGTGGGCCTTTGTGGTATGGTGGTGAATAGCTGCCCTGTCCTCTAAGAAATGTCTGAACTAGAAAAACTAACGTGTCAAAGCAAACGTAGGGCTACCTTGTGGAAGTACGGGGTATAATGGTGAGCATAGCCAGCTTCCTGGGGTTTTAAGGCTTAGAAAAAGCTAGTTTGTCAAAAGTAGAGAAGTAGAGTTGCATTCTGGTCATTGGTGCTGTAGTGGTGAGCACAGCTGCTTCCCAAGCAGTGGATCCAGGTGTGATTCCTTACTAAGGCATAGCTCCTCGCCTTTAGTGGATTTCTAAGCTTTGTCCTCGTCTTATTAAAACCTATATTAACTAGAAAGGCAAAAAAGAATGTAAAGATAACCACAAGTGTGGGCGTTGGTGGTATAGTGGTGAGCATAGCTGCCTTCCAAGCAGTTGACCCGGGTTCGATTCCCGGCTAAAGCAGTGCTTTTGCTATTTTACAGCGTGTTATGATCTTTCCTCAAAAGTCCCCATCCTCTTCATCCGTTTACTTATTGAAAAACTAGCGTGCCAAAGCAAACGCCGAGCCGACTTGTGAGCGTTGCCTATATATGCTTGTGCATAGCTTCTTTACAAGCATTTCAAGGCGAAAATAAACTAGTGCGTCAAAGCAAAACAAGTAGAGCTAAGTTATGGGGTTGGTGATATTACTTCCTTTCACAGATTTTAAAACTTAGAAAAACTAGAATGCCAATGAAAATGAATTATAGCTGAGTTTTGGGGCATTGGTGGCATAGTGGAGCACAAAGCTTCCTTTAAAGCAGTTGAGCAGTGTCCGATGCCCATCCACCGCACCTCTTTTCTCCTGTTTTTTTTTTATTTGAAAGCTTTTTGTCGTTTTTCTCCACAAACCTTCCTACTTCTTCAATGTTCATTCTGAACTTAGAAGATGAAGTCTGTCAAAGTCAAAATCAAAAAAATTGAGTGTAGCTGTGGGCGTTGGTGGTATAGTGGTGAGCATAGCTGCTTCCCAAGCAGTTGACCCGGGTTCGATTCCTGGCCAACGCATAGGTTTTCTTAATTTGTGTGTTGCTAAGTGTCATCCTTGTGTGTACAGTTCAAAGGTACCCATGCCCCAGAGCTAAGTGCCATTTGTCACTCCAGCTGCTGAAGTGAAAGGAGAATTTCGGGAGTTGTAGTTCCAGAACCAGTGGCGGAGGTTGATGGTCCCTAATCGAGAATTCCTTGAGTTGTCATATCAGAACAACTGCCGGAGGTTAATGGTTTCTGAGTACACGCTAGTCTAAAATTGATCAGAATGGAGGATTCAACCAAAACGTTTGTAAGTCGGGTGAAATTTAACAAGGACCGATCCTTTTAGCCAAGCGACGACACACAGTTATCCACAGAAAACAAGTCGGCCATGCTTCATATTTGCACCCGATAGTCACCAGATGATTGTTTGTCCAAGCATCAACCGATGTGTATGACCACCTTGAGACTGGGAAAAAAATAAAATTTGTAGAAAAACTAACTGAGTTGTGTATGTTGGAGGTATAGCGGGGAGCCAAGCTGTCTTTCAAGCACTGGGGCCAAGTTTGACTTCCGGCCAATGCATCTCTTCCCAACTTTTAAAGGATTTTGACATTTTACTGTAAATACCCCTATCCGTTTATTAAAGACTTAAGAAAATGTAGTGTGTAAAAGCAAAAGAAGTGCAGCTGAGTTGTGGGCCTTTGTGGTATGGTGGTGAATAGCTGCCCTGTCCTCTAAGAAATGTCTGAACTAGAAAAACTAACGTGTCAAAGCAAACGTAGGGCTACCTTGTGGAAGTACGGGGTATAATGGTGAGCATAGCCAGCTTCCTGGGGTTTTAAGGCTCAGAAAAAGCTAGTTTGTCAAAAGTAGAGAAGTAGAGTTGCATTCTGGTCATTGGTGCTGTAGTGGTGAGCACAGCTGCTTCCCAAGCAGTGGATCCAGGTGTGATTCCTTACTAAGGCATAGCTCCTCGCCTTTAGTGGATTTCTAAGCTTTGTCCTCGTCTTATTAAAACCTAGATTAACTAGAAAGGCAAAAAGAATGTAAAGATAACCACAAGTGTGGGCGTTGGTGGTATAGTGGTGAGCATAGCTGCCTTCCAAGCAGTTGACCCGGGTTCGATTCCCGGCCAACGCAGTGCTTTTGCTATTTTACAGCGTGTTATGATCTTTCCTCAAAAGTCCCCATCCTCTTCATCCGTTTACTTATTGAAAAACTAGCGTGCCAAAGCAAATGCCGAGCCGACTTGTGAGCGTTGCTTATATATGCTTGTGCATAGCTTCTTTCCAAGCATTTCAAGGCGAAAATAAACGAGTGCGTCAAAGCAAAACAAGTAGAGCTAAGTTATGGGGTTGGTGATATTACTTCCTTTCACAGATTTTAAAACTTAGAAAAACTAGAATGCCAATGAAAATGAATTATAGCTGAGTTTTGGGGCATTGGTGGCATAGTGGAGCACAAAGCTTCCTTTTAAGCAGTTGAGCAGTGTCTGATGCCCATCCACCGCACCTCTTTTCTACTGTTTTTTTTTTATTTGAAAGCTTTTTGTCGTTTTTCTCCACAAACCTTCCTACTTCTTCAATGTTCATTCTGGACTTAGAAGATGAAGTCTATCAAAGTCAAAATCAAAAAAATTGAGTGTAGCTGTGGGCGTTGGTGGTATAGTGGTGAGCATAGCTGCTTCCCAAGCAGTTGTTTCGGGTTTGATTCCCGGCCAACGCATAGGTTTTCTTAATTTGTGTGTTGCTAAGTGTCATCCTTGTGTGTACAGTTCAAAGGTACCCATGCCCCAGAGCTAAGTGCCATTTGTCACTCCAGCTGCTAAAGTGAAAGGAGAATTTCGGGAGTTGTAGTTCCAGAACCAGTGGCGGAGGTTGATGGTCCCTAATCGAGAATTCCTTGAGTTGTCATATCAGAACAACTGCCGGAGGTTAATGGTTTCTGAGTACACGCTAGTCTAAAATTGATCAGAATGGAGGATTCAACCAAAACGTTTGCAAGTCGGGTGAAATTTAACAAGGACCGATCCTTTTAGCCAGCTGACGACACACAGTTATCCACAGAAAACAAGTCGGCCATGCTTCATATTTGCACCCGATAGTCACCAGATGATTGTTTGTCTAAGCATCAACCGATGTGTATGACCACCTTGAGACTGGGAAAAAATAAAATTTGTAGAAAAACTAACTGAGTTGTGTATGTTGGAGGTATAGCGGGGAGCCAAGCTGTCTTTCAAGCACTGGGGCCAAGTTTGACTTCCGGCCAATGCTTCTCTTCCCAACTTTTAAAGGATTTTGACATTTTACTGTAAATACCCCTATCCGTTTATTAAAGACTTAAGAAAATGTAGTGTGTAAAAGCAAAAGAAGTGCAGCTGAGTTGTGGGCCTTTGTGGTATGGTGGTGAATAGCTGCCCTGTCCTCTAAGAAATGTCTGAACTAGAAAAACTAACGTGTCAAAGCAAACGTAGGGCTACCTTGTGGAAGTACGGGGTATAATGGTGAGCATAGCCAGCTTCCTGGGGTTTTAAGGCTTAGAAAAAGCTAGTTTGTCAAAAGTAGAGAAGTAGAGTTGCATTCTGGTCATTGGTGCTGTAGTGGTGAGCACAGCTGCTTCCCAAGCAGTGGATCCAGGTGTGATTCCTTACTAAGGCATAGCTCCTCGCCTTTAGTGGATTTCTAAGCTTTGTCCTCGTCTTATTAAAACCTAGATTGACTAGAAAGGCAAAAAAGAATGTAAAGATAACCACAAGTGTGGGCGTTGGTGGTATAGTGGTGAGCATAGCTGCCTTCCAGGCAGTTGACCCGGGTTCGATTCCTGGCCAACGCAGTGCTTTTGCTATTTTACAGCGTGTTATGATCTTTCCTCAAAAGTCCCCATCCTCTTCATCCGTTTACTTATTGAAAAACTAGCGTGCCAAAGCAAACGCCGAGCCGACTTGTGAGCGTTGCTTATATATGCTTGTGCATAGCTGCTTTCCAAGCATTTCAAGGCGAAAATAAACGAGTGCGTCAAAGCAAAACAAGTAGAGCTAAGTTATGGGGTTGGTGATATTACTTCCTTTCACAGATTTTAAAACTTAGAAAAACTAGAATGCCAATGAAAATGAATTATAGCTGAGTTTTGGGGCATTGGTGGCATAGTGGAGCACAAAGCTTCCTTTTAAGCAGTTGAGCAGTGTCCGATGCCCATCCACCGCACCTCTTTTCTCCGTTTTTTTTTTTTATTTGAAAGCTTTTTGTCGTTTTTCTCCACAAACCTTCCTACTTCTTCAATGTTCATTCTGGACTTAGAAGATGAAGTCTGTCAAAGTCAAAATCAAAAAAATTGAGTGTAGCTGTGGGCGTTGGTGGTATAGTGGTGAGCATAGCTGCTTCCCAAGCAGTTGAGCTGGGTTTGATTCCCGGCCAACGCATAGGTTTTCTTAATTTGTGTGTTGCTAAGTGTCATCCTTGTGTGTACAGTTCAAAGGTACCCATGCCCCAGAGCAAAGTGCCATTTGTCACTCCAGCTGCTGAAGTGAAAGGAGAATTTCGGGAGTTGTAGTTCCAGAACCAGTGGCGGAGGTTGATGGTCCTTAATCGAGAATTCCTTGAGTTGTCATATCAGAACAACTGCCGGAGGTTAATGGTTTCTGAGTACACGCTAGTCTAAAATTGATCAGAATGGAGGATTCAACCAAAACGTTTGTAAGTCGGGTGAAATTTAACAAGGACCGATCCTTTTAGCCAAGCGACGACACACAGTTATCCACAGAAAACAAGTCGGCCATGCTTCATATTTGCACCCGATAGTCACCAGATGATTGTTTGTCCAAGCATCAACCGATGTGTATGACCACCTTGAGACTGGGAAAAAATAAAATTTGTAGAAAAACTAACTGAGTTGTGTATGTTGGAGGTATAGCGGGGAGCCAAGCTGTCTTTCAAGCACTGGGGCCAAGTTTGACTTCCGGCCAATGCATCTCTTCCCAACTTTTAAAGGATTTTGACATTTTACTGTAAATACCCCTATCCGTTTATTAAAGACTTAAGAAAATGTAGTGTGTAAAAGCAAAAGAAGTGCAGCTGAGTTGTGGGCCTTTGTGGTATGGTGGTGAATAGCTGCCCTGTCCTCTAAGAAATGTCTGAACTAGAAAAACTAACGTGTCAAAGCAAACGTAGGGCTACCTTGTGGAAGTACGGGGTATAATGGTGAGCATAGCCAGCTTCCTGGGGTTTTAAGGCTTAGAAAAAGCTAGTTTGTCAAAAGTAGAGAAGTAGAGTTGCATTCTGGTCATTGGTGCTGTAGTGGTGAGCACAGCTGCTTCCCAAGCAGTGGATCCAGGTGTGATTCCTTACTAAGGCATAGCTCCTCGCCTTTAGTGGATTTCTAAGCTTTGTCCTCGTCTTATTAAAACCTAGATTAACTAGAAAGGCAAAAAGAATGTAAAGATAACCACAAGTGTGGGCGTTGGTGGTATAGTGGTGAGCATAGCTGCCTTCCAAGCAGTTGACCCGGGTTCGATTCCCGGCCAACGCAGTGCTTTTGCTATTTTACAGCGTGTTATGATCTTTCCTCAAAAGTCCCCATCCTCTTCATCCGTTTACTTATTGAAAAACTAGCGTGCCAAAGCAAACGCCGAGCCGACTTGTGAGCGTTGCCTATATATGCTTGTGCATAGCTTCTTTACAAGCATTTCAAGGCGAAAATAAACGAGTGCGTCAAAGCAAAACAAGTAGAGCTAAGTTATGGGGTTGGTGATATTACTTCCTTTCACAGATTTTAAAACTTAGAAAAACTAGAATGCCAATGAAAATGAATTATAGCTGAGTTTTGGGGCATTGGTGGCATAGTGGAGCACAAAGCTTCCTTTTAAGCAGTTGAGCAGTGTCCGATGCCCATCCACCGCACCTCTTTTCTCCTGTTTTTTTTTATTTGAAAGCTTTTTGTCGTTTTTCTCCACAAACCTTCCTACTTCTTCAATGTTCATTCTGGACTTAGAAGATGAAGTCTGTCAAAGTCAAAATCAAAAAAATTGAGTGTAGCTGTGGGCGTTGGTGGTATAGTGGTGAGCATAGCTGCTTCCCAAGCAGTTGACCCGGGTTCGATTCCTGGCCAACGCATAGGTTTTCTTAATTTGTGTGTTGCTAAGTGTCATCCTTGTGTGTACAGTTCAAAGGTACCCATGCCCCAGAGCTAAGTGCCATTTGTCACTCCAGCTGCTGAAGTGAAAGGAGAATTTCGGGAGTTGTAGTTCCAGAACCAGTGGCGGAGGTTGATGGTCCCTAATCGAGAATTCCTTGAGTTGTCATATCAGAACAACTGCCGGAGGTTAATGGTTTCTGAGTACACGCTAGTCTAAAATTGATCAGAATGGAGGATTCAACCAAAACGTTTGTAAGTCGGGTGAAATTTAACAAGGACCGATCCTTTTAGCCAAGCGACGACACACAGTTATCCACAGAAAACAAGTCGGCCATGCTTCATATTTGCACCCGATAGTCACCAGATGATTGTTTGTCCAAGCATCAACCGATGTGTATGACCACCTTGAGACTGGGAAAAAATAAAATTTGTAGAAAAACTAACTGAGTTGTGTATGTTGGAGGTATAGCGGGGAGCCAAGCTGTCTTTCAAGCACTGGGGCCAAGTTTGACTTCCGGCCAATGCATCTCTTCCCAACTTTTAAAGGATTTTGACATTTTACTGTAAATACCCCTATCCGTTTATTAAAGACTTAAGAAAATGTAGTGTGTAAAAGCAAAAGAAGTGCAGCTGAGTTGTGGGCCTTTGTGGTATGGTGGTGAATAGCTGCCCTGTCCTCTAAGAAATGTCTGAACTAGAAAAACTAACGTGTCAAAGCAAACGTAGGGCTACCTTGTGGAAGTACGGGGTATAATGGTGAGCATAGCCAGCTTCCTGGGGTTTTAAGGCTCAGAAAAAGCTAGTTTGTCAAAAGTAGAGAAGTAGAGTTGCATTCTGGTCATTGGTGCTGTAGTGGTGAGCACAGCTGCTTCCCAAGCAGTGGATCCAGGTGTGATTCCTTACTAAGGCATAGCTCCTCGCCTTTAGTGGATTTCTAAGCTTTGTCCTCGTCTTATTAAAACCTAGATTAACTAGAAAGGCAAAAAGAATGTAAAGATAACCACAAGTGTGGGCGTTGGTGGTATAGTGGTGAGCATAGCTGCCTTCCAAGCAGTTGACCCGGGTTCGATTCCCGGCCAACGCAGTGCTTTTGCTATTTTACAGCGTGTTATGATCTTTCCTCAAAAGTCCCCATCCTCTTCATCCGTTTACTTATTGAAAAACTAGCGTGCCAAAGCAAATGCCGAGCCGACTTGTGAGCGTTGCTTATATATGCTTGTGCATAGCTTCTTTCCAAGCATTTCAAGGCGAAAATAAACGAGTGCGTCAAAGCAAAACAAGTAGAGCTAAGTTATGGGGTTGGTGATATTACTTCCTTTCACAGATTTTAAAACTTAGAAAAACTAGAATGCCAATGAAAATGAATTATAGCTGAGTTTTGGGGCATTGGTGGCATAGTGGAGCACAAAGCTTCCTTTTAAGCAGTTGAGCAGTGTCCGATGCCCATCCACCGCACCTCTTTTCTACTGTTTTTTTTATTTGAAAGCTTTTTGTCGTTTTTCTCCACAAACCTTCCTACTTCTTCAATGTTCATTCTGGACTTAGAAGATGAAGTCTATCAAAGTCAAAATCAAAAAAATTGAGTGTAGCTGTGGGCGTTGGTGGTATAGTGGTGAGCATAGCTGCTTCCCAAGCAGTTGACTCGGGTTTGATTCCCGGCCAACGCATAGGTTTTCTTAATTTGTGTGTTGCTAAGTGTCATCCTTGTGTGTACAGTTCAAAGGTACCCATGCCCCAGAGCTAAGTGCCATTTGTCACTCCAGCTGCTGAAGTGAAAGGAGAATTTCGGGAGTTGTAGTTCCAGAACCAGTGGCGGAGGTTGATGGTCCCTAATCGAGAATTCCTTGAGTTGTCATATCAGAACAACTGCCGGAGGTTAATGGTTTCTGAGTACACGCTAGTCTAAAATTGATCAGAATGGAGGATTCAACCAAAACGTTTGTAAGTCGGGTGAAATTTAACAAGGACCGATCCTTTTAGCCAAGCTGACGACACACAGTTATCCACAGAAAACAAGTCGGCCATGCTTCATATTTGCACCCGATAGTCACCAGATGATTGTTTGTCTAAGCATCAACCGATGTGTATGACCACCTTGAGACTGGGAAAAAATAAAATTTGTAGAAAAACTAACTGAGTTGTGTATGTTGGAGGTATAGCGGGGAGCCAAGCTGTCTTTCAAGCACTGGGGCCAAGTTTGACTTCCGGCCAATGCTTCTCTTCCCAACTTTTAAAGGATTTTGACATTTTACTGTAAATACCCCTATCCGTTTATTAAAGACTTAAGAAAATGTAGTGTGTAAAAGCAAAAGAAGTGCAGCTGAGTTGTGGGCCTTTGTGGTATGGTGGTGAATAGCTGCCCTGTCCTCTAAGAAATGTCTGAACTAGAAAAACTAACGTGTCAAAGCAAACGTAGGGCTACCTTGTGGAAGTACGGGGTATAATGGTGAGCATAGCCAGCTTCCTGGGGTTTTAAGGCTTAGAAAAAGCTAGTTTGTCAAAAGTAGAGAAGTAGAGTTGCATTCTGGTCATTGGTGCTGTAGTGGTGAGCACAGCTGCTTCCCAAGCAGTGGATCCAGGTGTGATTCCTTACTAAGGCATAGCTCCTCGCCTTTAGTGGATTTCTAAGCTTTGTCCTCGTCTTATTAAAACCTAGATTAACTAGAAAGGCAAAAAGAATGTAAAGATAACCACAAGTGTGGGCGTTGGTGGTATAGTGGTGAGCATAGCTGCCTTCCAAGCAGTTGACCCGGGTTCGATTCCCGGCCAACGCAGTGCTTTTGCTATTTTACAGCGTGTTATGATCTTTCCTCAAAAGTCCCCATCCTCTTCATCCGTTTACTTATTGAAAAACTAGCGTGCCAAAGCAAACGCCGAGCCGACTTGTGAGCGTTGCTTATATATGCTTGTGCATAGCTGCTTTCCAAGCATTTCAAGGCGAAAATAAACGAGTGCGTCAAAGCAAAACAAGTAGAGCTAAGTTATGGGGTTGGTGATATTACTTCCTTTCACAGATTTTAAAACTTAGAAAAACTAGAATGCCAATGAAAATGAATTATAGCTGAGTTTTGGGGCATTGGTGGCATAGTGGAGCACAAAGCTTCCTTTTAAGCAGTTGAGCAGTGTCCGATGCCCATCCACCGCACCTCTTTTTCTCCTGTTTTTTTTATTTGAAAGCTTTTTGTCGTTTTTCTCCACAAACCTTCCTACTTCTTCAATGTTCATTCTGGACTTAGAAGATGAAGTCTGTCAAAGTCAAAATCAAAAAAATTGAGTGTAGCTGTGGGCGTTGGTGGTATAGTGGTGAGCATAGCTGCTTCCCAAGCAGTTGACTCGGGTTTGATTCCCGGCCAACGCATAGGTTTTCTTAATTTGTGTGTTGCTAAGTGTCATCCTTGTGTGTACAGTTCAAAGGTACCCATGCCCCAGAGCTAAGTGCCATTTGTCACTCCAGCTGCTGAAGTGAAAGGAGAATTTAGGGAGTTGTAGTTCCAGAACCAGTGGCGGAGGTTGATGGTCCCTAATCGAGAATTCCTTGAGTTGTCATATCAGAACAACTGCCGGAGGTTAATGGTTTCTGAGTACACGCTAGTCTAAAATTGATCAGAATGGAGGATTCAACCAAAACGTTTGTAAGTCGGGTGAAATTTAACAAGGACCGATCCTTTTAGCCATGCGACGACACACAGTTATCCACAGAAAACAAGTCGGCCATGCTTCATATTTGCTCCCGATAGTCACCAGATGATTGTTTGTCCAAGCATCAACCGATGTGTATGACCACCTTGAGACTGGGAAAAAAATAAAATTTGTAGAAAAACTAACTGAGTTGTGTATGTTGGAGGTATAGCGGGGAGCCAAGCTGTCTTTCAAGCACTGGGGCCAAGTTTGACTTCCGGCCAATGCATCTCTTCCCAACTTTTAAAGGATTTTGACATTTTACTGTAAATACCCCTATCCGTTTATTAAAGACTTAAGAAAATGTAGTGTGTAAAAGCAAAAGAAGTGCAGCTGAGTTGTGGGCCTTTGTGGTATGGTGGTGAATAGCTGCCCTGTCCTCTAAGAAATGTCTGAACTAGAAAAACTAACGTGTCAAAGCAAACGTAGGGCTACCTTGTGGAAGTACGGGGTATAATGGTGAGCATAGCCAGCTTCCTGGGGTTTTAAGGCTTAGAAAAAGCTAGTTTGTCAAAAGTAGAGAAGTAGAGTTGCATTCTGGTCATTGGTGCTGTAGTGGTGAGCACAGCTGCTTCCCAAGCAGTGGATCCAGGTGTGATTCCTTACTAAGGCATAGCTCCTCGCCTTTAGTGGATTTCTAAGCTTTGTCCTCGTCTTATTAAAACCTAGATTAACTAGAAAGGCAAAAAGAATGTAAAGATAACCACAAGTGTGGGCGTTGGTGGTATAGTGGTGAGCATAGCTGCCTTCCAAGCAGTTGACCCGGGTTCGATTCCCGGCCAACGCAGTGCTTTTGCTATTTTACAGCGTGTTATGATCTTTCCTCAAAAGTCCCCATCCTCTTCATCCGTTTACTTATTGAAAAACTAGCGTGCCAAAGCAAACGCCGAGCCGACTTGTGAGCGTTGCTTATATATGCTTGTGCATAGCTGCTTTCCAAGCATTTCAAGGCTGAAAATAAACGAGTGCGCCAAAGCAAAACAAGTAGAGCTAAGTTATGGGGTTGGTGATATTACTTCCTTTCACAGATTTTAAAACTTAGAAAACTAGAATGCCAATGAAAATGAATTATAGCTGAGTTTTGGGGCATTGGTGGCATAGTGGAGCACAAAGCTTCCTTTTAAGCAGTTGAGCAGTGTCCGATGCCCATCCACCGCACCTCTTTTCTCCTGTTTTTTTTTATTTGAAAGCTTTTTGTCGTTTTTCTCCACAAACCTTCCTACTTCTTCAATGTTCATTCTGGACTTAGAAGATGAAGTCTGTCAAAGTCAAAATCAAAAACTTGAGTGTAGCTGTGGGCGTTGGTGGTATAGTGGTGAGCATAGCTGCTTCCCAAGCAGTTGACCTGGGTTTGATTCCCGGCCAACGCATAGGTTTTCTTAATTTGTGTGTTGCTAAGTGTCATCCTTGTGTGTACAGTTCAAAGGTACCCATGCCCCAGAGCAAAGTGCCATTTGTCACTCCAGCTGCTGAAGTGAAAGGAGAATTTCGGGAGTTGTAGTTCCAGAACCAGTGGCGGAGGTTGATGGTCCTTAATCGAGAATTCCTTGAGTTGTCATATCAGAACAACTGCCGGAGGTTAATGGTTTCTGAGTACACACTAGTCTAAAATTGATCAGAATGGAGGATTCAACCAAAACGTTTGTAAGTCGGGTGAAATTTAACAAGGACCGATCCTTTTAGCCAAGCGACGACACACAGTTATCCACAGAAAACAAGTCGGCCATGCTTCATATTTGCACCCGATAGTCACCAGATGATTGTTTGTCCAAGCATCAACCGATGTGTATGACCACCTTGAGACTGGGAAAAAATAAAATTTGTAGAAAAACTAACTGAGTTGTGTATGTTGGAGGTATAGCGGGGAGCCAAGCTGTCTTTCAAGCACTGGGGCCAAGTTTGACTTCCGGCCAATGCATCTCTTCCCAACTTTTAAAGGATTTTGACATTTTACTGTAAATACCCCTATCCGTTTATTAAAGACTTAAGAAAATGTAGTGTGTAAAAGCAAAAGAAGTGCAGCTGAGTTGTGGGCCTTTGTGGTATGGTGGTGAATAGCTGCCCTGTCCTCTAAGAAATGTCTGAACTAGAAAAACTAACGTGTCAAAGCAAACGTAGGGCTACCTTGTGGAAGTACGGGTATAATGGTGAGCATAGCCAGCTTCCTGGGGTTTTAAGGCTTAGAAAAAGCTAGTTTGTCAAAAGTAGAGAAGTAGAGTTGCATTCTGGTCATTGGTGCTGTAGTGGTGAGCACAGCTGCTTCCCAAGCAGTGGATCCAGGTGTGATTCCTTACTAAGGCATAGCTCCTCGCCTTTAGTGGATTTCTAAGCTTTGTCCTCGTCTTATTAAAACCTAGATTAACTAGAAAGGCAAAAAGAATGTAAAGATAACCACAAGTGTGGGCGTTGGTGGTATAGTGGTGAGCATAGCTGCCTTCCAAGCAGTTGACCCGGGTTCGATTCCCGGCCAACGCAGTGCTTTTGCTATTTTACAGCGTGTTATGATCTTTCCTCAAAGTCCCCATCCTCTTCATCCGTTTACTTATTGAAAAACTAGCGTGCCAAAGCAAACGCCGAGCCGACTTGTGAGCGTTGCTTATATATGCTTGTGCATAGCTGCTTTCCAAGCATTTCAAGGCTTAAAATAAACGAAAAAGGCCAAAGCAAAAACAAGTAGAGCTAAGCTATGGGCTGGTGATATTACTTCCTTTCACAGATTTTAAAA